>NCQV01123821.1:66347-79314 GCA_002740545.1 Lophocereus schottii
TTATCTCTAAACCTAAAAACTCAATTTCTTGCTCAGCATAAATGCACTTGTTTTTTCCTAACATAATACCATGGTCAATGCATCTTCGGGTGACAGTCAGGACATTATTTTTATGTTGCTCTATGCTTTTAGAAAAGATAATGATATGATCAATGTAAACTAAACAACAATGATTAAAGTCTTTGAAGATATTATCCATTCTTCTCTGGAATATTTGAGGTGCATTTTTAAGGCCAAGTGGCATTACTATCCATTCATAATGTCCTTATGGGGCTCTAAATGCAATTAAAGGAATACTTTTCTTATCCATTTTTATTTGCCAATAACTACTTTCGCAATTCATTTTTGAGAACCACGAGGCTCCTTGAATTCTGTTGAAAAGGACTATATTGTTAGGTATATAATAGCCATCAAAGACAGTACTGCCATTAAACTTTTTATAATTGATTACCATTCTAGCTTTTCCTCTTTTTTCTTCAGCATGATTTCTTGCCATGAAGGCTGGACTGGTGTGAGGACCCCTGCTATTTCTAATCAATCCTTTATCCAGAAGTTCTTTAATTTGTTTATTAAACTCTTGAATGTCCTGGTGGGTATACAACATTAGTTTGACTTGGATGATGGTATTGGGACTTAATAAAGTGATTTTAGCAAATGTTTTGCCTTTATCTTAAAATTTCAGAGGATTGTCAGAATAAAGTTCTTTGCATAATTTTTCTTGTTGTTCAACAATCTACTCTTTAACAGATGACTCGAATAATGAGATTGTTAGTGCTATTTCTCGTTGTGCAGGCATTACCTTCTCACCACTCTGGCTGTGTGTAAATTCAATGTTTTAATGGGTGTAAGCTTTACTTAATTTTTCAATAGGAACTGAGTGGCCATTAATCGTAAATATTATTTGGTTTATGGTCTGAGTGCATGGAGAATATAATCTTTGAAAATTATTTCCAATAATCATATCATGAGAGGGTTGATCAATAGCCCATAGAACCGGTATAATACATTGGACTCCTCCTAATTCTATACATAAGCCTTCCATGGCTTCATTATGGCTCATAATACTATTATCAGCTATTCTTACTTGTAAGAAATTTTTAGCTCTTTTCCACATAAATTCAGGAAATAGTGTTCTTTTTCCAAAACATATAGAACAACCACTATCTATATAAGCATATAATTCATATTTATTATATCCCTCTAAACTTATCTTTATTGGGATATAGATGCTATTAGAGTTTGTATTGGTAGCCTCATAGGATATTTACATGGTCATATTTTTGACTAATTCAATCTTATAAATTAGTTCACTAACAGTTCTAGTTTTGTATCCAGTGACCTTTCTTTCCAGACTTGTTAATCAATCTAAATTGGATCTTACAGCTTCAAAACTCATTCTACTCATTTCACTGGTCATGCTAATTGTATCATATTCCTTAAGCTCCTCTTTGGCGGATGAAGATCCTTCTCTCCAATCTGACCTTATGCTCAAACTTCTTAATAGTTGGGGTTTTATGGTAATTTTACCCTCTTCATCAATTTTGATTACATTTTTCTTATTGATTTTTGTAGAGTTGGCAAAGCTAGATATCCATGACCGATCAATTTTTATCTCTTGTGGATGAGATTTTTTCCTCTGGATCTTTTGCATGGGGTTGGACTTTCAAATTTTTCTACTTCTATCATTGTTACCTTAGTCTTAAGGTCTATCATATTATCAAGTTTGTAGATAATTTTCCAAAATATTCTTAGAGGATATCTTCCCCTCTTTATATCCATCTCAACTGTTTTTATCTTAAGGGATAAGAAGTTTTTAGCAAACTCATTTTTAAACTCACGTAATATCCAGGTCGACAATTGAAACCTACTGACCGTTACATAAATTGGTTTTTATCCCTATGATTATCTGATTATTAAATTTGGTATGCCTTATATCACAGAGTAAAGTATAAAGATCAATATCTTTACCATAATATTGTAATGGAGTGATTTGAACTTGGACATTTTCGACATGGATGTACCTATATTTTCTATCTTTGTTATGCTTTAGGATATTCTCCCAATTAATAAGATTAACTTCCCTAACGTCATACTCACAAATCTTTTATCTCAAGATCTCCTTCCATCATTTCACATACATATTTGCTTTTTATTTGAAATATGAATTTTTTATAGATCATGTTTTTTTGGATTATGGGTTCTCTTCTTTACCTTCTTCACGATCATTGTCTATAACAAACTCTTCTCCTTGGGGATCACCAAGGCTAATCGAGCTACTTTCCATGATATGGCTTGTTTCTTCATAATCACTTTCTTCATATTCATTGTCCTCTATAACTTCAACAATTCCTTTGTTATTTCCTAGGGTTAGGTCTAATGCCTCATCTTCACTAAGCTCAACATAAACTAGGCTTCCCAACGTTTCAATAAGTTTGTTATTCTTTCTGTTTTTGCATTCATTAGCATAATGCCCTACTTCCCCATGTGCCCAACATTTGCAGTTGCTTTTTCCTGTTGGGCAATAAGCAGCTTTTCTAAAAAATCTAAGTTTTTTAGGGCTCGGTTTGTTGTAATATTTTCTTCTATATTTTTCGCCTCTTTGTTTGTTGAAGCTCTTTTTCTTATAGAATTTTCTTTTTCTTCTTCTCTCAGGTTCTTTTCCCCATTGGTGAGGTGAATCCCAGCAAGTAAATGCTTTTTAATCATCTTTTATTTTTGAAGATCAAGACATTGTTCATTGACCCATTTTTACAAATAAGAAATTCTTGAACCAAGGGTATCTACAATAACTGTTCGTTCAAATCATGCCATGTATTTTTCATTAATTATAGAGTTTGTAGGATATGGCAACTTGTCATAGAACATGCCAAGATTTGTTTAATTAAACCCAATGTTGTAATAATATTGACTAAATTCTATAATATAATTTTCTAGGTACCTCATATCCCATAATTTTATGTTGGTAATTTTTCTTTGCCATTCTCGTGCTTTTTCTTCACAATCAATTTTAGCTCCGATGAATTCAATTTCAATTTCTTTGCACAGACTTTTGAACATAGCAGATGGTGTTTCCATCATTCTTAATGTCTTTTTACCATCTTCACTTAATGTAATTTAGGAAGTTTGTCGCGGTCCATGTAGTGTTTAGGTTTAAGACACTATTCATTCCTCTTTTCTAGTGCTCAAATGACACTATTCGTTCCTCTTTTCTAGTGCTCAAATATTTCTTCTCTATTACGGGCTCCATCGATGTTTAAGATGTATCCAGTTCGGCTAATTGAGGTAAGGCCAATTTCTTCATAGGTTGTGGTTTTCCTTGGGATAAATCCAAAGAAAAAAATCATTTGTTCGTCCTGCAGGAACATACCTAGGTCTTAGGAAGTGAGTGTTTCTTCTGGATGGTTCACCAAATTCTTTAGGTTTAGGGATGACATTCTTAACGAGATTAGTTTCTGTTTTATATAAGTCAATCTCTTCCCCAATCTCATTGATTTTGTTTTCATTAGTCATTTTACCATATTTCTTATCAAGTTTTCTTCTAATTTCCTCTAATGGTAAAACATTAAGATCTCTTAATTTTATCAGATTCATCTGCTGATATATTTCTTCTTCTAGTTGGACATTATTAGTCTCTTTATTATCATCAGACAAGACATCATGTTTATCACTAATTGTGCCCATGATTTTGTTCAATTCTTTTGGATTTTGTTCTTCCTCGAACATTTTTTATAGCTCTTCAAGACCATATTTTTCATGCTCCATCTTCTTTTGCTTTCTTTTCAGTCAATTTTTCACCAGATTGTTCTTCTATTTCTTTTTGGATTTTTATCTTTTGCAAAGGAAATAGAATCTTGTTTTTTGGATTTTGAAAAAAATATTTATGCTGGAAATGAGTGCTAATTCTAGGACTAGTCTTTGCACTATGTCTAACTCCGTTAATAAGAGAAAAATGAACAACCGTTATCTGATTCTCAAGATCTTTTAGTTCAATCTTAATTTTAGCTAATTCAACTTTTAATTCTAAAACTATATCAGTGATATAGTTTAATTGAGGCGCTAATAAGATATAATTTTCAGGTGAGTGAACAATATATGAATAATTAGGACCAGGGCAAGAAAATGATGGTTCAAGTATTAATCGCAGTTAATTAGCTTAAGTAGTCATTAATTAGTTTAATAATATCAATTATTTTTGTGCGCGTGGCTCTGATACCAGATCAAAAAGGACGTCGAGATCTATTAGTGAGCAAAAAACCACAAACACAATTTTAGATTTTTCGAAAGTAAGTTTTTAAGGATTGAGGGTAAATTTGCAAACATAAAAAATTTAGGGACTTGAAAATAAATTTTTATTTATTCAAGTAGTGACATGTCCCCCAAATGTAAATGACACAAAAACTCGATAATCCTGACAATAAAGTTTTTAAAAAGCTGATCCTCAAAATGATTATACCAAAACTCGATGCGTCCAAATGTAAATTACCCACAATTAGCTCTAGAACATCTCTTAGTAGATGGAGGTTGCCCTAAGTATCTAACAAGGAATGAAGCATTAATTAATCCAGTGACTTTCAAGATATGATCCTAAATCTGAGGTGTGACACTGGCAATGAAAGCTTGGGATTTTTAGTTATTAATCCTCAAGCCTATTGCACCTGACAAATTAGCAAATGCCCTAAAACAGGCTATATAGTAAGTAGGTGGGCTTTGCAAATGATCATCAAATCATTAGCAAAGCTTAAATTGATTAACTTCATGCTCTTCCACAATTGATGAAACTTGAAAGGGTGTTAAGTCGGTGCAAATGGCAGAGTTCTTGTTAAATAATCCATAACAAGCACAAAAATCAAGGGAGACAAAGAGTCCCCTTGCCTCGATCCTTTCTTTTCCCTATAATTTCTCTAAGTGGACCCATAAATGTTGATAATAAAGCTATAAGTGGTAATAAGGTCATGATCCGATGGGCAAACTGAGGTGGAAGTCTCAATTTGCTAAGAAGTTGTTTCGCAAACACTCAAGAGATATAGTCATAGGCCTTTTGAGATCAATCTTGAAAAGGTGTTGAGGTGAAGCTGATTTTCTTTGGTATGATACTATAATCTAACAAAACCTTGGCATGCCATAACATTTTTTGCGATTAACTTCAATAAATGCAAACTTATTCTCATGGATCGACAAAGGCAAAACACCCTAACTCTATCTCATACCATCATAGAAATGTACTGATAAAGTGTATTACAATAAGCTATAGATCTATAATCAACTATTATAGCACGATGGACCATTTTGGGGATCATGAAAGATATTCTAGATGTATTCCTTCTATAATATAATAGACCAACTGTGCTTAAAAAAAAAAAAAACTAGAATTGATTCATACCCATCGGGTCTAGGGCTTTTGTGAGAAGGAATTGAAAACAAAAGTTTTCCTAACATCCCTCTTAGAAAATGTTTTGATCAAAGCAATTTTCTAATAATGTTTAAGCAATGACCTATCCAACAATTATATCATTATTGCTATAAGAGGTAACAACAGTAACATGCAGAAAGCTCTTATAAAAATTAACAAAATTCTTTGTTACCTTTTGATATTCCTAGATCCAATGGCCATCATCCTATTAAAAAGAGAAAATTCTCTAGTACATATGCCATCAATTTCTCATTAAAAAACCCCCTGTCATTTGAAACAACTAAATTTAGCATGTCATCTTTTACCTTCTGAATATAAAAGCTTTCAAGTCTTTGCTGCCAAATAAGAAATCCAACCCAACCTTTCTCTTTAACTGGATACAAGGTGCTCAAGTGGATTATTTTGGATCTCCACTTGTAATATATTAAGACAATCTTTAGCCTTTGAAATTGAATATGAGCATCCCCCAAAAATGTTCTTTGTTCATATTTTTGAAAAGTTGTTGCAACTTCTTAAGTTTGCAAGAAACTTGCTGCATATAAGAGTCTCTAGTAGGGGAACCCAAATGGCTTTGACAATATGTAGAAAATAAGGGTCAGTCACCCATATATCAAACAATTTAAAAGGTTTGAAATCGGAGTCCTGAATTTCGAAGAACTTGATCACACTACAAAAATGATCAGAAGTTTTCTAGAGTAGAAAAATTATCTCGGAGTACGAGCAACTCCCTCCATTTCATCGTCAGTTAAAACAGGTGATTAAAATCACCTATAAGCACTCGAGGTACAAAAATAAAACCATCCATGCCAATAAGAAATTTCCAAAGAGCAACTCTCTCCATTAATAGTATCATTAGAGCCATAAATTACTATAAAAAGAAATTATTGAGCTGTAAACAAATGTTTAACCCTAGAATGAACTACTTGAAAATTAGGCCGAAGGACATCAACTTGAAATTTGTTCACCACCCACATAAGCCAAACTCTACTCTTGTGATGCATATTATAATTGACAAAATGGCTCCAACCTTGAAAAGGGCTAGTAATCTTGCTAAATTTCCTTGCTTTGGATTTTGGCTTCATTAAATCAAAAATGCCAACCTTATTTTTGCTATAAAAGGCTTTTACATCTCTTTGTTTATTAGGGTCACTAAGACCCCCTAATATTCCAACTATGTTATCCATGAGGGGTAGTTAACCGCAATTAAGAGTCACAGTTAACTATGATCATCAATTCTCACAGTGACAGGATACTCTCCATTTACCTCCAAAACAGCAAAAGGGTTGCAAATAGGGGTAGTTGGAACATCTTGAACAATTACGTGAGCATGATCACAAGATTGACCCATATTAGTTTATTCCTTACTTGCAGATTAGGGATGCTTCGTTATGGTGTAGTAGTAGTCTATTGTGGATCCTTAGTTCTCCATTGCCATTGACCCTCCTGTTTATACTTCTTAGTGTCACGACCACACTTCTTGTACTTATAAAAAAATATGGTTCTCACACAAATAATGCACCTTGTCCTCTCTCTAAAGCACAATAATTACTTTAGTAGAAAATCTGCCCGTAAAGACGTTTTCCTTAGTCTCTCTTTCTCTCTTTCTGCCTTTAACCTTCCACATGACTAGATCTACCTTCTTCTCCCCAAATGAACATCTTCTTCCTACTTTAGGTGATCTTCTTCACACAAAGCCATAGGGGTGGTGACGCCCTATGTACACTATGACGATATAGGAATTGTCTTGCTCCACCTGATTTTTCTATCGTTCACTAACTATAGCTTCTCAAACATCCATTCAAATTCTCTGTTTAGACCAGACATGTCCTCTCTTTGAGGTACAATAATTACTTTAGCAGAAAATCCACCCATGAAGATGTTTTCCTCTTACATGTTCAACCCAATTGATTTTTGATATTAGAAATATCCTTGCTTTCAAAGCTATTCTATAGTCAAATTTTTTCTAAATGATTGTTTCCCTAGTTTTTAGAGTCGGGTTTTCAAGAAAAGGCTCAAGTTTGATTACAAAGTTTTGCGAGTAATTTTGTCAACTGTGGTTGGATTGGATTTCCTATGGCTGCTCTTTTAATACTTCATTTGAGAGATAAACTATAAAGAGTATAAGTGTCCAGTGGTACAATCAAACTAGAGCTTATGGTGTTTTCTAAAAATTAGAATTGGGCAACTAGACCAAGATTAGGAATTAGTCGGTTCCAAGATCGATTTTGGGACCAATTATCAAATCCCTTTACCTAGTTGTATCCGGGTCTGGGATCGGTTCCAAGAAAAGCACTGGATACCTGGACCTACCCACCCTTACTGTCGTGGCACAAACAATAGGGGAAGAAGAATATGCATGTCGTCTATTGATCATATAGCAGCAAAATATATACAAAGCAATATTATAAGCCTTAGAACTCCACTTGCCATAAGCTATTAATCTCCTAGCCGCCTAACTCTACTTAGGCAAGGAAAATAATCACAAGATTACAAGATAAAATATTATACATATTTCCTTATTCCTTATCACCTAACTTTGCCTTGCGACTAAACTTGATTACTAGAGAGACAACTGGCAACGGAGCAAACAATCATCGACGGGCAATTTCCTTGGCCTCCCTCTTTTTGCCTTCCTCATGGATAGAAAAAAAGGCTACCCAAGCTAGAGAGAGAACTTCTCTTTTTCCAAAGAAGCAGTTTCTGGTATTGTAATGTTTCTAAATTGGAATATCCCCTTTATTATAAGGTTGTAAGGGGGGAAAAAATCTTATAATCATTGAACTTTGTTTCAAAGTTCTAAAAAATAACCGAACTTTAGAAAGGTTTTTAAAAATTACCCAACTTTAATATTGCGTATGAATAATCACTAAATTTTATATTAAAGTTAACCGTCCTTGCTAATTGAAGAATTTTGTAATTATTTTTTACTTTCTTAAACAAAATAATTCTAATTTTTTTTGAGGACCAAAAAAGGAGGGAAAAAGTTTTAATTTATAGGTATAATTAACATGATATATAAAATAACTGAGGTCAACTTATCACTAAAATAAAAGTATTTCAATATACAATGCCAATAACTATAATTAGGGACGTAAGAGTATTCAGAATGCCTCTATGTCTTCTAACATAAATAGGATCCAAGAATAAAGTATTGTCCTTACTAGTAGATATAATATACTAATTTGGACCAAAGAAATTTATCTGCCTTTTTGTAGATGCCTACCAATGTGATATTCTTTTCTTTCAACTATTAATTAACCACAAATTATACTTACTTATACTATTCATTAACTTCTAACTTTTTGTCTCCCTTTTTTGGTAAGGCATAGGCATGCACCACAAAGTTTGATGCTCATTCGCACCCCATCAGAGTTTTAACTTATTTTTACACTCTATTTAAATTTGGGTGATTTTTAAGAATTTTGGAAGAAAGTTGAATGATTTTTCAAACTTTTTTTTCTTATTGTAATATATTGGACATTTTTTCCTTTAAAAAAGAGGAATAGTTTCATGTATTGTAATTTTTTTAATTAAAATATTTCCTTTACTGTATTTTTATTTTAAAAATTCATATGTATGCATATATTAAAAAATATATATATTTTCTGAAGAAACATTTTGAAATTTTTATCTAAAGCTTAAACTTTCAAATGTAAAGTTTTGCAATTTTTTATTTAAGATTTGCACATTTCCATATGAATTTCAAAATTTCATGCGTAAAATTTGAATTTTAGACCTTAATTTTATTTTAAATACATATCAACAAAATATTCTGTCGAAATGAAATTTTTCATTTGAAAAATATAGATGTAATTATGTTTGGACTGATGTACACTTTTTAGTCAATACAATTGATCAATAGACATTTTTTTAGATTTCTTCATTGATGTTATTATTAGACGATAAACCTATTCCTGGGATTTCAACCATCAGCTTAAGCTTTTGTCTGACGTGATTCTTCAACATGATATCAGAGCCCTTCTGAGTAAGAGGTCTTAAGTTCGCATCTCAACAGCCCCCATGTTGATTTATTGCGCAAGGTAGGGAGAGCCTTTACAATATGGACATTCGCATGGGGAGCGTGTTAGAAGATAAACCTATTCCTGAGCTTTCAACCATCAGGTTAAGCTTTTAATTGAGATGGTTCATGAATAGTTATATTGATGGATTAGTAGTCCATCAATGGATATCTATTGAAAATACTTGTGAAGCCCGTTGCAAAAATGATACAAGCAGTTGAATACTGACTATTTTTTTCCATCAAATTTTCCATTGATATAGCTATTTTTTTGTCGACATATTAATGATTTTTGATCAAAAAATCTGTCAATTTCACATGCATTCTTGTAGTGGGATTGACATAGTTTTTGAGTCAAAACACCAATAAATTTTGCAGTAGTTACTTGAATGCTAATTTTTGTCTCGATCTTTATACATGTAGTCACTTGTGTGTGATTAGTTGAAAATGCGACTTGGCTTTTATAAACCAAAAAAATCATATTTTCCATGAAAAATGATACTATAGGTTATGTTTGCCAATAATATTTTGAGTAGTATTTAGTGTTTTAGTCAAATTAATACACTAATAAGTCAATTTTTAATGTTTGATAATATAGTATTTTGACTTGCATTTCAAGTGGAAGTTAGCATTTTAAGCAATATTTCTGAAAAACTAATAGTACTAGCTTTTGGCATTCAAAAATAGTGTTTCATATTTTTTGGCCAAAATTATCATTTAAAAATGATATATATCCTTCTATGTCAATTTACATTAATAAGCTAAATCAACAGCTAAATGTACTGAACATATTTGTTTTAACTGCTCATTTAAATGGCTATCTGCTAATAACTAAAGTAAAAATGTTATCTACTACCTAAATAACTTTCTGCTATCAGAACCACTATGAGCTGGCTAAACAACTAATTTTTCCAAACGGGGTCCTAGGATTTACCTTAAAAAGTTCAAGTGAAAACATCACTTGGATAAATTAGAAGGTCGTAGTTCAAATGAACACTATAGGAAATACATAAAATGCTTAATAAAATTGTGAGATAAAATTGGCATATACACTCAATGTTACTTAGGGTGTTGGTTTAAAAAAGGACTTAATAGTGGCATTTTCCCATAGTACACTTTGGGTGGTGGTGATACAATCTCTGTAAGTGTTATGATGATGAACATTTCACTTAGTGCAGAAATTGAGGAAGTCAATCGTCCAATGGCTAGATACTTATGCTAGAATCAACAAGGGATGTAGAAAATGGAAGGGTATTGTTAGTATGTCATTTTAAAGGTCATGTGAAGTCATTGCACAAATAATGCTCCTTGACTTTTTTTTTTTAAAAAGGCCTAGAGTACATTCGCTTTTTGTCAAAAAGCAAAGGTGCATAGTAGTTACACAACATGCTTTCAAACTTTTGGCCGTGTAAAGGGAGTTTGGTAGAGATATAACAACAACAACACTTCTCAGTGTAGGTCCCACTTTCAAGGGGTTTGAGAGATCTAGATATAGACAATCTTACCTCTACCGATATCCCTACCTGTAGAGAGGCTGATTTCAAAAGACTTATAAAGTAAGATTTTGTGAAAATATTTTGTAGAAGAAGGATTTTGTGAAAATATTTCATGGAGAGAAACTAAGGATAAGCGACAGAGAATGAAATATGAAGTACTAATAAATCAATAAGTAGTAACTATGTAAACATAAGTATAACATAACAGGGAAAGGTACTATACCTCGATAAATAGAGGTTTGCAAACAATGTCTCTTCCCAGATGTCTGTACTACCTGTATACAAACTTGACATACGAACAAAGAACTCACAACGTAATCTACCCTACTGCAACCGAGAGAGAACTACGAGGCAAACTCTCTGAGATCTAAGATCCTAATCGTATCCCGCCATAGTCTCCTATCCTGAGCCAAGTCCTCTGCCAACCCTACAACTTTCAAGTCCTCTCTAATCACCTCGTCCAAACTCTTCTTTGGTCGTCCCCTCCCTCTTTTACCTTCGGGGATGTTAATCCTCTCACATCTCCTCACCGAAGTATCCACACTCCCTCTTTTCACATGGCAAAACCTTCTGAGCCTTGTTTATCTCATCTTATCTTCGATGAGAGCCACTTTAACTAAGTCTCTAGTTACTCCATTACTAATTCTATCCACCCTTATATAACCACACATCCATCTAATCATCCTCATCTTTACTACCATCAACTTTTGAACTTGTATCTTTTTTATGCGATAGCACTTCGATCCATACAACACAGCAGGTCTAACTACCATTCGATAAACTTTGTCTTTTAATCTTATAGGTATCCTCTTATCACACAGCACACCTGAAACATACTTCCATTTTTATCAACCCACTTTTATATGCTGGTTAATATCTTCGTCAATATCTCCTTTCTGAGGAATGATTGAGCCTAGATACTTAAACCTCTTGACCTTTGGTGTCGCCATCCCATCAATGGTGACTTCTCCTCTTACATCTTCCCTCCCACTAAAACAACAATATAGGTATTCAGTTTTCGATCTACTTACTCTAAAGCCTCTCTATTCCAGATAATGTCTCAATCGCTCCAACTTGCTATTAACTCCCTCTTTGGTCTCATCAATAAGAACAATATCATCTGGGAATAGCATAGACTATGGTAATTCATCTTGAATCCCATTTGTAAACTCATCCATAACTAGAGTGAAAAGAAAAGGGTTTAAAGTAGAACCCTAATGCAGGCCTATACAAATTAGATCATATATTGATAATCATATATGTTATTAGGATTACATGTCTATTTGTTGACTAAATCAAAAAATAATTATGAGCTAGTCTTTCGATCAGTTATTAAAATATTTGTAAATGTGAAAGAAACAAAATAGGTAATTTGTCATCATGAGCTTGGCTGCGTCACGGTTTGGGATTATGAATTGATAAATTTAAACTATTTAAATAAGAATAAGTAATAGGATTAAGCATAGTGCGAGCGCGAGAGAGACGGAGCCGTATTGATATTAATATTCTTTTTTATAAATAAATCTCATATTTCTATTTATATCCTTACCTATAAGTTAGGTGTCTTTAAATTCATCTCATACTCAAACCTCAAAATAACACCTATATTTATTCCAGTCTCAGCTGGAGCCATTATCACTGCCTATTGGGTTATACCTGGGTATGAATTTAATGTGATTTTTTAGATAAGGTTATAGTAATTAGACCTAGCAAATATTTGGTTTGGTATTGGTCCAACTGAATTCAGATCGGGTCACGTTTCAAGTCAATGGTATTAAATTGGATTACTTTTGATTTTGTTCTACTTTTGGTCAACTAATATTTGGTCCATAAGCTTATCTTGTTAAAAAAAAACTTTGCTAAGAAATTTTGGGTGGGTTTGAGTTCACTTTGGCTCAGGTGAATTCAAGTTTCGTATTCCACTTAGAACATACTTTTTTCAACTCATCATATTATTTTAACATTAGCATTCAGTACTAATCAACAATCGTCAACAGAAATAAATACTCATCAGCACTGAGTCATATTTTTTACTCACAATTT
>NCQV01123844.1:0-17091 GCA_002740545.1 Lophocereus schottii
ATTACGGTCGACGGTTTAAAAAAGCGTCGAGACTTAAGGGTCAAAATATAAACCGAATTCTAGTAGTGAAATAGCCACCCTGGTTGTGCAGTATATCCCTTGTTAGCCCCTTTGAGCATGTATCCATTTTTCTTGATTTGGACCTCCTATTATGACCCATGGCCAAATACTTGTCTGACCTTTCAGCCAAGGTTAGAGGAGTGTTCTATTCTTTTGCTTCAAGTTTGATAGGGTGTTAGTAAGATAAAATGATATCTTGTGATGAATTTTGATTGTTTGGTGGAGGGTTGTGAGACATTAATTAATCCCTTGTTTTATTGTACAAAATTTGGAGAAGAGTTGGAATTTAAAGTTCGTTATGGATTTCCCCCTTGTCTATCCCTTCTGAATGAAAAATTAAAAAACAATAAGTGCTTACAAAAGAAAGAAAAGCACACAGAAAAAAAAATTCAAAGAAAAGAAAAGAAGAAAAAAGAAGGAAAAAAAGAAAGAAAGAAAGTGTTAGCCTTGTTAGGAATATAAGTTATTTGGGATTTACGACTCTTTCTCTCTTTATTTTGGGATTTCTTTTGTTGACAAATTGATAAGGTTTAAGAAGGATGTTGTTTGATGCATTAGAATTGTTTAGCTCTTAATATTTGGCTTTTAGCTCCTCATTTCAAAAAAACATTTGTTCCCCTCTTACTTTTACCCTTAGCCCCATTACAACCCTACTAAAGTCCTCTTGATTGTCTTGTGCACATTGCATTTTAGTGGTGGAGAATTTAACAATTTTGCTAAGCATATGATAGATTGCATATTTGGAATGAGTCTTGAGTGAACCTATGTTATATTTTAAACACATGAGTGGGAGTGATCTACATTTTCCAAAAGTATGATTCTACCAGTCTAATTGGCTGTAATAAATTCCATGTGCTTGCATGACATGCTTTATGGTTCTTTGGGGATGATCAAGTTTGATGTCAAGCTTGTGGCCATGTACTTCTTCGAAAACCTTCCCTTCCTCCTGATTTTGAAATGTTTAGTGTTATTTGGGGTTGCCATTGATTGCCATTCTTATTTATGATATACTATGGCTTGTCTACTGTAAGGAGGTCATTACTGTTTTGAGTCTTAGATACGTCTTCCTTTGTTGGTGAACTATAGTTTTTCCCTAAGGACAAGCAGCGGTTTAAGCATTGGGGAGTTTGATAAGTGCTTAAAGTGTATATTATTTTAAGGTCATTTTGCCTCATTTTTAGGAGAATATTGCGCTTAATGTTGTTATTTGCACTCTTATTCTCGATTTGTGCTTGGGTATTGCTGTTTGATGTATTTTATAGGATTTTAGGCCTTTCTGTCCAGCATCTGACCCATAATGAGAGTATGTTGACTCACCATGGACACCCTTTGGTTGTTGTGCCTATGGAAGAGAGAAAGAACAGAAGAATTAGGTCCCAGCAGGGACCACGGTTTGCCCGTTGTGCACCCCACCATCCTTGGTAGGCCTGTAACTCCTCGCCTCTTCATTTTCCCTCATCGTATGGCTGAGGTCAATCGAGTTTTCCTTTAAACAGGGCCTCCCTCGGCTACTGAAAGACATTCCACACCACACCTCATCCATCATTCTCTCATTTCCATTTTCCTCTCTTAGATTAGATTATTGGAGATTAGAGAGAGAGATAGTGAGTTGAAGTGAAGATTTGCAAGGATTCCATCCAGAGCTTCCGATGATGGTTCAAGCGCGCATCTTGGCTGAGCATCTCTTTTCTTCTATCTTATCTTCTCTTTATCGTTTTAGAGTAGTTAGTCATTTAATCTTTGATTATGTGTTAGTAGTTTTATTTTGTCGAGGGATTTAGTAATTTGTGGAATTGATATTGGATCACGTTTTATTTCTAAAGAATCGTGCTTATTGTTATGATTGGTTTTGATTTTGTTCTATCAAGTGTTATTCTGTACGTAGATTTGTGGCCAAAATTCGCTTGCACACTAGAAACAATCGAGTGAACATTCGAAAGACGACATTTGATTGTTGGATTGCTTGATAAGACCTAACGTAACTTCAACTCGACAGGGAGATTTATGTGTTAGGAGGGCTAGTAAGTAATTGAATATATTGAACTTGGATTAAGTCAAATTAGTTCGATAGACCGACGTTTGCTTTGTTTAGCCAAATTTGATTGATTTTGCAAGAATAGATCAAGTTTCTAGACAATTAGAGAATAGCACATGTTTATTACTTTTGATCCAATTCTCTTCAAAAACTACGAAGATTCCTAGATATTTTTCCTTAATTGATTTAGAATTAGTGTATTATAAATTGTTAATTTGAAACCATTTGAATTTCGATTCGCTTAGCATATCGTGAGGGAATGTAGCCCAATAGATCAACCTAGTCTCTATGGGATCGACCTTGAACAGCTACAACGCCACTGTGCGTTTGCGGGCCTATCAGTAACCTCGGGGTTTAAAGGGCTTATTGCATGTGCTAAGTGCAATCATGATTTCTACGAAAGTGAGTTTAGATTTTATTTTCTTTTTGTAGGATTTTTAATTCCATTTTACTCGAGAACGAGCAAAGCTTAGGTGTGAGGGTAGGTCGCTCTTATCGGCTGTGATGTGTCTGAACCACAAGCTAGACTCTTCAATGCATCCACTGCTTATACACACAAGCAGTGCCCGTAGGAGGTCCTCAATGTGGGTTCCCAAAACTCCTAGGAGAAGAAAAAGAGCACACCGAAGGTAAAGTTAAAACTTCTACCCTCCATCGCAGGTACGAATTTCTTGACTATGAACATCAATTCCCTATTATTGTCAGTGCTAAACTAGATGGCCCCTAAATCAAACAATTGTTGGAAGTACTCAAGAAGCACAGGGGTTTATAGATTATAGCATTGATGATATCAAGGGTCTCAGTCCTTCACTTTGCATGCATCACATCTTTCTTGATGAAGGTCATAGGCCCTCTTAACAACCACATCAATGTTTAAATCCAAACATGCAGGAGGTTGTTAAAAAAGAGGTTGTCAAGCTACTTGACATCAGGATGATCTATCTAATCCCGGATAGTGAATGGGTGAGACTGGTTCATGCAGTCCCCAAAATGGGTGGTATGACGGTCATCAAGAATGAGCGTGACGAGCTCATCTCAACTAGGGCTGTCACCGGGTGGCGAATGTGCATTGATTATCGTAGATTAAATCAAGCCACCTAGAAAGACCATTGTGCCTTCCCTTTATTGATAAGATGTTGGAACGATTGGCAAGGCATTCCTTCTTCTATTATCTGGATGGCTATTCAGGTTTCTTTCATATTCCTATCCATCTTAGAGATCAGGAGAAGACGACTTTTACATGCCCTTACAGCACCTTCGCTTATTATAGGATGCCCTTTGGGCTATGTAATGTGCCCGCCACCTTCCAACGATGTTTGACTGCTATATTTTCTAATTTCTTTGAGAATGTTGAATCAATCTTATATAAGGTTTTGATGATTACAACCCAAATGTGCTAATTATGCTTGGCTTGAGTTGAGTGCTAGAATCATGTGATAAGACAGATTGCAAATATCCTGGAGAATAGTTCGAAATATCATGTTTGAAGCTATGTGATAAAATTATATGTTGAAAGCGACAGAAGTTGCAAACACCCTGAAGAACAGGTCGAAGAAGTTACAATGTTCAAAGTGGATATATGTGCACATCATCAGTAGAGTACAAGAGTCTTTAGAATATTAGGGGTAATTATTGGTTATACTTGTCTAGATTCTTATTAATATGCTAAAAAAGAACTTGACTTAACCTCACCTTGAAGGAATTATTTAAGCTGACTCAGAACACTGCTCAGAACAATTGAGCAAATAGGTCTGCAGTGCTCTGAGGGCAGCGAGTGCAAAAATCGGTTTTCAAAGATTTCAAGAGTTTCCTACTGCCAAAATTCCTAAAGTATTTATGATCGATTTTTTGATAATATTGTGTTTTAGAAAGATTATTTTCTTAAATAACATTGGTCTCCTAAAAAGATTTTTTCAAAAGATTTTATCTTATCCTTAAAAGATATGATTTCCTAAAATGATAATTTCTTGAAGGATTTAATTCCTTTTATGATCCTGAGTATTTTTAGAGTTATTATGGAAATCAAATCCTTACTTTTTTGTGGGTATATAAACACTCGCTTCTCATCTCTTCCCAAACGGGTTTTTCAAGGCAAACATCGAGTTTTTTATGAGCTTATTCTCTGAGTGAAAAACCTTTAAGGAGTGTGCTGAATTGAGTCATTCTTTCTGGCATAATAGGGTTTGTAAGTGTACCTTACATTCAGCTTGGTTAGAAGCATAAAAGTAAAGTGGTCTTCTATTCTTTTCTATCATCAGTTAAGTCTAGAGTGTGTCCAAGTCTTGGAGATTTTTGGACGTGTTGTGTGACTCATTCTCAAGTGGAGAATAGTTATGTGTGTGTAACTAGAGTCTTGGGGGAGACTAAGTTACGTGTATGACGTTGTCACAAGTGTTACATAGTGTAACGAACTTGGCCCGTGTTAGTGAAAGCATTTGTTGAAATCCTACTGCGGTAGGTTGTGGTTTTTACATCTCTATTGGGCCAGAGGTGGTTTTTCACTTAAAATCTTGTGTCTCCTTTATTTTCGCATTCAAAGTTTTGTTTCTGCCTTATTACAAACACCTCTCCCAACAGGTCTAACGAGTGTTCTAAAATAGAAAGAAAAAAATTGAAAGACACAATTCACACCCCTCTTGTGTCCTTGTGTGGCTTAAAACTTAACAGAGAACACCATGGATGTGTTCATGGATGACTTCTCCGTGTATGGTGGTACCTTTGACTTGTGTTTGGAAAATCTTGCCAAGGTACTCCATAGATAAGAAGAAGTCAATTTAGTGCTGAACTGGAAAAAATGTCATTTCATGGTACAAAAAAGGGATGGTCTTGGGTCATGTTATTTTTTTAAGGGGTATTGAGGTTGATAAGACTAAGATCAAGGTTATTGAGCGATTGCCCCCTCCTACGTCTACTAAAGGGGTACGAAGCTTCCTTGGTTATACAGTATTTGATCGCCGCTTTATCAAGGACTTCTTTAAGATTGCTAAACCTCTAACTCAACTTTTGGCCAAAGATGCCCCATTTGTTTTTACTAATGAGTGCCATGAAGCTTTTTCCAGGATTAAGCAAGCATTGATTTTTGCACCCATCATTCAGCCACCTAATTAGAGTCTCCCTTTTAAGATCATGTGTGATGCCAGTGATCATGTAGTGGGGGTAGTTTTGGGGCAGCACAAGGACAAGGAGCCTATTGTGATCTACTGCGCCAGTAAGACACTAGATCAGACTAAGTAGAATTACACCATAAAAGAAAAGGAATTGCTGACAGTGGTGTACACAATGAAGAAGTTTAGACCTTATCTTTTATGCTCTAAAGTTATTGTGTACACCGACCATTCAGCTCTCAAACACCTCCTTGAATAGAAGGATGCGAAGCCTCACCTCATCCGGTGGATACTCCTCCTGCAGGAGTTTGACCTAGAAATCAAGGATAAGATAGAGGTTGAAAACGTGGTTGTTGACCACCTTTCTAGACTTATCACAGAGAGGTCAGATGGTCCCCTGAATGATGCTTTCCCTGATGAGCACTTAATGGCCATCTCGACTGATCAAGCTCTGTGGTTTGCTAACATTGCAAAGTACCTAGCTTTAGGGATCATGCCACATGACTTATCCTCCCATCAAAAGAAGAGGTTCTTCCATGATGTCAACAACTATTTCTGGGAGGAACCCTTCATATACAAGCTGCGTAAGGATGGGATTTACAAGCGTTGCCTCCCCGAGGAGGAGATCCTAGGCATGATTTCTCACTGTTATGACTATCCTTGTGGAGGACATGCTAGTACCTCTAAGACTACTGCGAAAGGGCTCCAAGCTGTGTTCGTTTGCCCTTCACTATTCAAGGATGTCCACCACTATGTTCATTCATGTGATCATTGCCAGAGGATAGAAAATCTCTCTTAAAGGAATGAGATGCCCCTGAACTTCATCCTAGAAGTTGAGATACTCGATGTTTAGGGCATTGACCTCATGGGACGTTTCCCATCCTCCAGGGCTAACAAATTCATTTTGGTTGCTGTGGACTACGCCTCCAAATGGGTGGAGGCCAAGACTAGCCCTACCAAATGACTCCAGGGTAGTGGCTAAGTTATTCAAGAAGGTCATATTCCCTTGCTTCAGGGTTCCGAGGGTGCTCATTAGTGACAATGGGACGCACTTCATAGAGAAGAAACTTGAAGTTCTATTGAAGAAATATAGAGTGCATCACAACTCACAAGTATTGACTTGGCTAACATCCTTAAACTAGTGGCTAAGTAGAGATAACTAACCATGAGATCAAGTCTATTTTGAAGAAAATGGTTGTGAGATCACAAAAGGATTGGGTAGATAAGCTTGATGACGCCTTCAGGCTTACCGCACAGCCTTCAAAACTCCCATTAGCATCACTACATTCAGACTCATCTATGGTAAGCCCTGTCACCTCCCCGTAGGATTAGAATACAAGGCCTATTGGGCCATTAAGAACTTCAATTTTGATTTGAGGTATGTAGGGGAGAAGAGGTTGTTATAATTGAATGAACTTGAGGAGATCCACTTGGATGCCCATGAGAGTTCAAGGATATATAAGGAGAGAATGAAGGCGTGGCACGATAAATCTATCAATAGGAGGGAGTTTCCAGATTAGTCCTTTTATTCAACTCCAGATGAAGCCCTTCCCTGAAAAACTCCACTCCCGATGGTCAGGTCTATTCAAAGTACTCAAGGTGTACCTTTACGACGTTATTGAGATCAGCACAAATGGCACGGGTTCGTTCAAATTTGAATGGCTCCAGGATCAAGCACTACGCTGCCGGAGAGCCAATTGAGCGGAAGGTTTCTTGTGACATCCCCGATGTTCCCTCCAGTTAGAGGCCACTAAAGGTCAAGCTCAAGGCCTAAAACAAGCACTTCTTAGGAGGCAACCTAAGCTTTATCACTTTCTTTTGTATAAAGTAAAAAATACAACAGAGAGGAAGGGAGCAGCACCCTTGAGGCGCATGGTTTTCTAGTAGAAAAGATATCCAACTCGAAGGTACCCATGGTCTGATGCACAATCGTGTGTACAACCTTGCGTGTAAAACCTAGGAAGCACGGTCAACTATGTGTTGACGCACAACCGTGCACACCTAAAATTGCCATTTTCCTCTTTCCCACATATAATCATGTGTCTCCCCCAATTTCTCTCTAACTCAAACCCTTGACTCATCTCTCTCCTCCTCACCTACCCACAATCGGTGCCCTCTTCTCCTACCCTCACCGGCAACCGACGTCTCGCCTGCTGCCCTTCCACTTTGTCTATCCTTCACTCAGTCTCTCTCTCTCTCGCTCGCTCTCTCTCGACTCGCTTACACCCATGACAACCTGCCCACACCATATTCCCCTCAAACTACCCTCCACCCATGACCATCGGCCCCGCTGCAGGATTCCGGCGCTGCCAGCCACTAGTTCACCAATTCTTCTTTTCTCTACTCCCTCATATTCAAACCCCCAACCCTACCTGAACCCTTTTTATTCCACCATTTTTCATCAATTTGGGGTCTCCATTGCTCAATTAGGTGTTCACTTGGGTGAATTTAGGGTTGCTTTGGCAGCATTTAGTTATTTGGGTTGAATTTTAAGTTGACTCGCTTGGTGCTTTTACCTCTATAACCATAGCTGCCAAGACTAAGGATGGCTCTTCTGCTTTAGTCCCCAAGAAGCGTTTGAAGTCCACAGCCACCTCTACTAGCCAGACCCCAGCGACCCGAGGTAACTCTTCACTCCCCCATGTTGTGAACAACTATAGAATTTCATTCCTTAATGCTGAGCATGCTTCTTGTTATGATGCGATTGTCACTAGAAAAATGTCTGAACCTAGCTACCTAGATAAGAAAATGCTCACTACTTTGCACCTATTTAATTTAAAGATTGTGCTTGGTAGATTAGGTTGGATACATTTCGTGCAATTGTAAGAGCCAGTTCATAAATGACTTGTTTGGGAGTTTATGAGTTCATTGGTTGGAGACCTGGACAAGCAGTTTAGGGGCGCCATTGGCTACATCCATTTTTACCTGTTTAACCAAACCTTTGTGCTCACCCATGCGTAATTCAATGAACTGTTGCACCTTCCTACTGGTAATGCTGGTGTCCTTACCCCTATCTACAGAGAATACAAGCACAACACTTTTTGGCCCACCATCACTTGCGCTTGGTGGAGGCATAAAGCACGGGCCACCAAGGCCACATGGATCTGCAATCTCTTAGTTTGCTACTTCCAGCGCCTCACCGCCAACTATGTTTTCCCTTGGGCCGATGGTCATAATGGGTTAAGGACGGGTGAGCTTTTTCTTATTTGGGCATCACTTCATAACCAAGTGATGAACACTAGTGCTTTCATAACCAGTCATCTATCGGAGCATGTCAAATCCTCCACGGTAGTCATCACCACCGGGGGCATCATCACCACTTTAGCTTGAGCTTTGGATTTTGGTGAACAAACTAGCACATTGCAAGTTTTGTACACTCCAGGCCGCATCGATCTCCTCACTTGCCTCCATATGCACCTCTTCAAAGCCCTTGACGGAGGTCAACCGTGGCTCAGCCACCATGGTCATACCCTTTTTTCCCTAGGAAATCGCGAGTTAACCGCCATCACCTGCCTTCTAACCTCATCTATGATGATGATGTGGATGGTGAGTTTGACGGTGATGATGCCAATGAGTGTGATGATGATCACCCCGATGCTCTTAGGGTCGGCGAGAGCGAAGGAGGGCCAATTCGAACCTTGGTGCTTAAGCTTCTGGCGTTCCTAGTGTAGCTACGACCTGGGCTATTGGACCATCCATGTTTTAGACCATATTTGATTGCCTCAATCAGTTGCACCTTCAGAACCAAGAGCAACGCATTATTCTAAGTGGGGCAATTTAGGGATTCGCTTGTTGGCACATTTTGGCGGCTTGCGATGGGTTTGTGATCCTTGTTTTGATTTTTAGGATTGGGAGTTGAAGCTCCATTCAGCCCTTGCCACTCTTCCTCCTTCTTGAGAAAAAGGGATAAAATGAAAAGGTAAAAAAAAGAAAAAAGAAAAAAATCAACATGAAAAAAGGGGAAAATCAACATGAAAAAGCGTACGAATAAGTGCTTGGCATAGGGAATCTCCAATAAGTGGCTTCAACCCCTTCCAACTATCTTTTATGGGGATGTTATGATTATTTGATAGTTTGGTGTGGATGTTATTGCTCCTAACAATTTGGCTACTTAGCTCTATTTTGCCAAAATAATTCCCTCATTACCCTTCACCTCAGACTAGACCTGTCAATTCGGGCAGGCGGGTAAAATACGGGTCGGGTGTATTCGAGTTCGGGTAAAATACGGGTCGGGTGTATTTCGGGTTCGGGTAAAATACGGGTCAGGTGTATTTCGATTTTACGGGTTTCAGATCAACCCAACGGGTCTCAAGCGCCTTTTTATCAAATTATTTCTTTTTTTATCCAAATCAAAAGTTCAAAACATTTATTGCTTAAAGTTATTTGTATTTAATGAACAAGCATTGTAATTGTAATTTCTTCAAAGAATACCAAAAATATCCAAACTTTTCAACATAATATATGAAATTCATGTGCGAATGGGCAATGAGTCACGTTGGATGGGTTGACCCGTATTAAAGTATTAATAATTGGTCAGGTCATTTGTTGGTCGGCCCATCTAAAGCATGTTAACAAATTAGAGTGGTTCGACCCATTAATAGCTCGTTTATAATTTGAGATTTCATTAATTAACCTAACATTATCTAATCAAGCATTCTTTATTAGTACGTCGATCCTAACGTGGACATAAATTGGTCTATTGCCCAACATTGCATCAAATTCAAGGCTAATTAGAAGGAATCCAAACGAAAGAATATTATATACATATAAGATATTATAATTATCTATTAAGTATAAAATTAAAATTTTAGATTATTATAGAATAATCTTATTTAAAATGTGATAAAACGCATTCATTTTACCAATAATATAGTGGTATGACTCGCACATTTTCAATACTTATCTAATTCTAAATTGTTTTTCTTAATATTAGAGGTATTTTATGGCCATTTTCTAAAATTGTATCATTTATAAGTTACATATGACGTTGTCTTATGAGGAAAAAGGGGAATCATTGTCTAATTTACGAAGGTATGTGATAATTATACAATGTCTCTCTAAACGATTCGTTATAATAAAAAACAATTATTGTTAAGAGGAAAAAAATAAACAAAATAAAAACTAAGTATATAATCTTAGGGTCGAGCGGGCGGGTTCGGGCCGGGTTTGACCTAAAAATTTGCGGGTTTTTCGGGTTCGGTTTATTTTGGGTTCGGGTCAAGAAAATCCTGTTCAAAACCCAAAACTTTTGGGCGGGTTCGGGTTGGGTTTTGGGGTCGGATCAATTTTTGATAGGTCTACCTCAGACCCATTACAACCCTTAAAAAAAAGTCATCATGATTGGCATTTGTGTACTTTGTCCTCAGTGATGGAGAGTCGGGAGTTTTGCTAAGCCTATGGTAGCATGCCTGCATTGAGAGCAATTCTGAGTGGATTATTCTTCACCTTAAAACACATGCGAGGAGTGTTCTACATTATCCCTATCAGTGAGGATCTACCAGCCTGTCTATCTCACCACTTGCTAGGGGGAAGCATGACCATCTAGTGGTTCAATATCGGGTGTCTACTCTTGCATCATGGCCATGTGATTCTTTAGTTTGTTTTAGAACATGTAGTTTGAGAAACGAGAATTTTGCCTTGCTCGGGTATCTTAGTTATGAGTTACACTACCTATTGATCTGGTTGTCATTGCTTTCCTGAGGAGGTTCGTATATTGAGGCGAGTCTCTTCCCATTGATTCTTGATTGACAGCCTTGCTTGAGGACAAGCAAGGGATAAGTGTGAGGGAGTTAATAAACCTCTATTTTGACTTATTTTCAACCCCTGCTTAGCCCTTTTTCCTCTGTAATTTCTAGGGTTATTCTGGAAAAAAGAAGTCAATTGATTCCTTTGGTCTATACTGTGCTTAGAAGCGGTACTTCTTGCTTTTCAGGTGTCTTTGCCAAAAAGATGAGAAATTTACTGGTCTTGGTAGAAAGAAAGGTCGTATGAGTGAAATTTCAGGAGAATGGAGGTTTGATGAGGCACTGAGGGACTAAGAGGAGCAATGTTGCTGTTTTTAGGGGACGCACGGTTGTGCTATAGGATGCATGATCACGCTGCAATCATAAAAGTCACGCATAGTCAATCATATGATCGTGCGCTCAGCTAGTGCGTGTTTCTCATGAGATGCACGGTTGCCCATGCGTCCTGGCGGTTTTCCCTACTTAATTGTTTTTCGGGGCTGATTAGGAGGGATCTTATATATTGGTTTAGAAAGCATCTATGAGGGGAAATCTTAGGGTTTTAAATCTGAGCACTTTTGCACACTACTGTAGATTAGATTTGAGAGTTTAATTCCTCATTCGGATTGTGCACTTATCATTGCCATTGATTGAAATACATTTCTTTTCCTTCTCTTTCCAAATTTTCATCAAAGTTTGTGCATTAATCATCTTCTTGTTGTCTTTATTTACGATTGTGATTGTTGTGATGCGTAGTGGCTAAATCCCTTATCTTACATTGGGATTAGCCCCTATGATATGATTTGAATTTAGAATAGGTTTTTGTGAATGAATGCCTATGTTTGTGATTGAATTCTTGCTTAGTATGCCATGTGTTCAATGAATTACCTGAAAGGGATGTATTCATGTTCTTAATTGGAGTTTAGGAGATCAACAAAAGTTGAATTCTCAACTTAGACCTACTTTGTGAGCGATTGATTCCTTAAGATGAGAATAGCAAGGGTTTCAATTAGGAATTATGTGTTACTCAATCAAATGGATTTCTTAACTCTACTTTCCGAAAAATAGATAACTAAAATCGCTTAGATAGTCTGATGACCTTCGAAATTAAGCATAGATGTATTCCAATTTGTAATCATTCCATTTCGATCGCTGCATGAACAGATTCATATGATCTAGTGCATGACCCAAAGAGCGAAATAGTGTGGTGAAGCCTAATCTGGGATCTTTATTATTATTGAATCAAACTATTTCAGTAGCGTTCAGTTTTCATAAACCTAAATCAGTTTCTGCCTAACTTGAGTATTATAGTCAATCTGGTGACTAGAACCAAGCTCTTTATGGAATACGACCCGTACTTGCTGTTGCTAACTACATTTAACACTGTGCACTTACGGTATTATAAGACAACAGATGTGGGATATGACGCGTTATGATGTGTGGAGGTAGTTATGCCTATTTTACCTTTGGAATGTCTCGCTAGCAAGTTTTAAAGCTTTGTTAGCTGACCGTTTGATCCTTTGAAATTTTTTCTAGGATGGCTTATGTGATTAGGATATATCCAATCTATTTTTTTAAGTTCAAATTTGATAGTTTGATTTAATTATTGTTCATAATATAAGCTAGTTATTATATCATTTTCATTGCTTCCATGGAAGCCCATCAACTGTCCAAGAAAGAAAAAAATAACAAACTACCCTAGTCTCCATACAATGCTAACCGTTCTAGTGCTCTGCTCACCCCCTCTTTCTTCCGCTGCTTCCAAACACCCCCGCGCCCCCAAAACAAAAAAAGGAAAAAACCTCCTCCCCTTTTGTAGCCTGTAAATTAAATAATTCCCTCTTTCTGAGAGGGGGTGAAATTGTTTCAAGGTTAGGGACTCTACTAGGATTAACAATGAAAAGGCTCCATGATACAGTAGTTCCTATTTCAAAATCATTTTACAAAGAAATGGAAATCCTAAAATTCCCTTTTTAAGGGAAATGAGTAAACTTTGCTATTAAAATGACCTCAACATTCCACACTATTTTGATAAACCATAACATGCTATGCCATTTGGGGATTCCGGTACTTCATTATCCTCATTGATGTATTTATTTTAATAATCATACAAAAAAGACCTAGTGGGTTCAAACCATAACTCCTTAAAAAGGGTGGCAATGTTAAGAGAACCGAGCCGGTGATTGGCCCGTTCAGAAGAGTGGGCCGATGGATCAACCGGTTGAATCGGTTGAACCGTAGTTAGACTGGCTGACCCGGTTTACCATTAAATCGGATTAGACTGGTGTTACCTGATATACTTATATCAATTATAAACTATCAAAAATAAAAGTAAAGAACATTTTTAATTATATGTCATATATGTGCATGATGTATTGCATTTCACAAATTGCAACGAAACGCGCAAACAACAAAAAATGCAAAAAAAAAAAAAAGAAAAAGAAAGAAGGTGTGCCTAATCCTAACATTTTCACATGCACCAGTGGCCCAAGTCCCAACTTTAATGAAAGCTTGCCCAAGGCCCAACTCAGTGGAAGAACACAAGTACATGACGGCAGCGAATCCCTAGTTGGCATTCGTCTCCTATTCTCACGTCTAAGTGCAGCACAGGAAACTAAGGAAGCTGCTACTCCTCCCCTCTTGTCTTCAACTTTTTCAATTCTCACCTTCATGGCTTTGTCTATTTGAAGAAAAGGGCCTGAGCTAGTGAGCCATCACTGGTGGTGGAGCCAAAGTTCTTCAACAACGCCTATGCCATAGTAGACAAACTAACCAATGTAATCACCTTTATCAACAGCAGAGACTTCGCCGGAGCTCAAATTAGATCTTTGAAGGCTGATGATTTCGCAGCTTTTAAGAGAATTCCGGTCCAACCGCAACCCGAACGGTTCAATCGTTGACCGAATATGCCGAGCTTGATCGGTTTTTACAGGTTGGATTTTTATAACGGTTCATATGTTGCTTCGGACCCGATTGCAGTCTGGGCCCCTGTCGGACCGATCGGACCGGCCAGTTCGGTTCTCGTAACACTGGGGGAGAGATGCTGGACATCTCAAAATTGAGTGAATGCTAAACCAAATACAATAATATGAGCATGCCTCAGTAATGTCCTCACCTTCTTTATTTCACAAGTTGCTCTCTTAACTACAGGGAAAGTAGGCAACTACACAAACAACAGTTTCAGCCTGGAATATATTCACAATACACTCTGAGTTAATAGAAAGTAGTCCAGAGTTTCATAACTCATTAACGATAGGGATAAAACGGTTCCACAGTGGTAATTGACAAAGAAAAATGCCTCAGTAATGTCCTCACCTTATTTATTTTACAGAAACAGTGAATTTAAAGCTGGTACCAAAACCCTTGAGTAGTTTATGTAGCCCCAGCATACGCAAAGTGCATAGCACCACCACCTGCTTTTCCCCAAGAGCTACTGCCACAGTTGGGTTCAGGGCCACCAATATCATCAACATGACGTTCAAAATCCGGAAACCCAAGAGATGGTTTGTTATTGTTTGATGACGTCTTATCACTGTCTTCAGGGGAACTCAAGCGCTTTTCAGACCTTCCGCCATTTTTGAGATTATGCTTCTTGTTTTGGGGCCACTTCCTCCTGCTCGTACATGCTTACCCTTCTGCTTCCCTTTTGCATGTTTCTTCTTGCTCTTGTACTGCTGCTGAACATTCTTCCTTGGATAGTGAGACATAGATGTTGGAGGGGGATCATACACATTAGGAGCCCAAGACACTTAGCATCTTTGGAGGAATGCCCTCCTTCTCACAATCACCCTTCATAGCAAAGATGAGTTTACGAGTAGTTGGCAAAGATGATGAGTGCCTGAGACTTATTTTCCAGCTGGAAGTCATGTGTTTTTTTCACCACCAACAGTGACAGGAAAGGTGGCACACTTCTGAAAACACTTGCTAATGGTTTCCACAGAACCATCTAAACTTCTGCTACAATCACCTCTTCCGTTTTCATCTGCTAGAATGCCTCTCTTATCATTGTCAATTGGAAGATCACTACCAGCTTCCAACTCATCTTTCACTTGCTGTTCATCGTGAAACGCATTTTCAAGTTCATGCGCTGGTCCTACACCATGGCCATTGCATACATGCTGCTTTCCAATGGCAACTAGCTGCTTTAGATTGTGGCTGCCATTAGACCCATTACCATTTCCTAAATTTCGTAGACCGGCATATGAGTTTTCCATTAAAATAAGGACCACACCTGTATATAACTAAGTTTGGCGTTCAAAGATCAACGTTCCACACAAATGTCAACAAATCTCTTCAAGCTGGATGAAATCAATGACAGCTAAGATCAACAACCTCAAATTTCCGAACCGTCAATCCCTGATCTACGTCTCCAACAGAGAACAAGAACCTTGATCTACCTCTCCAACTGAGAACAAGAATGATAGAGAAAAAAACCCGATGATGGGAAGGATGTCACGAAAGAGGATGGAGTAAAAGACGGAAAAGAACCTAAGCTTGGGGGAAAAAACCAAAGGTTAACTAAGATTACCACGCCGATCACTTTTTTCAAGATATTTGAGACAATGACAACATGAGGAACTACATAAAGAGGTGGCAAACTGAAGCCAAGAGCAAAGAGGAACTTTAGCGGGCACCGAAGGCATTGTGCTCCAATGCCCTTCTACACCCCAACCAAAAGGAAAGGAACTCATCAAATGCAACAAAAGCTAGTTGAAAACACAGTTGAGATTTCTTTGAATAGGCGAGTCTACCAATTGATCAATTGGCTCAAGACAGAAGCACAACAAAATGGAGAGGTACAGTCATTTTCAGACAGGACAGTGCTTCAGAGCACAAGATGTAACAGCTACAAAATGTAAAAGACATTCAGGTATTCATACTCGCTTCAAAGTACCATATTCCTTCTTAGCTTGAGATTGGGCAGCACCTATACTAAGATCTGCTAAGAAAAATGAGTTCATGTAAGATTTTTCAGTACAAATAGCACCAGCTATTCTGATCATTATGAGTTAAGGTTGAATCTTTTTATAAAGAAAAAGGGAGTTTCGAGTTGAATTACAGGGACCGAGACTTCTACATATCTTTTTGAGAACTTGGGGCAAAGTGAAGTAGAGAGAAGGTGAGCTTAACACACTTAGTGAATGATTCTCAATCCCAAGAAAACAAAACAGTTGCATACAATACTTTTTAAGGGTCATGCACACTGAAACTGTATTTAATACTAACATGTTAAGTGTACAAGATTCCAATATCATACCATCCTTCAATTCATCCCAATCATTAAGGTTAGTAAGTAGTTCAACTCCCAATCACTCACTTAGCATTAAGGAATTCCACTTAAAGCTATCACTTGAGTTCCTTTGGTAAGAAACAAAAACTACACACAAAAAGAACACGAAGCTTTTCCCAAACCAAGTTAACTCTTCATAGATTTCCTTCTCTTTAAAGCATTTCATTTATAATTAGATAAGTGCCATTTTAAAATGGTTCATGTACTTTCCAAACTTTGCTATGGCTTGAATCCGAATCAACAAGTTCTTAACTCATACTGGGTAACGAAGTCACTTTCAGGGCATAGGAGCCACATGTTAGTGCCATCGTTAGGTGAATGACGCAACTCTTGACTTGGGGCCACCCAAAGCCAACAGACTCCTATCTTTGTCAAGATATTCACAATAAGGATTCCTGCTTCAATTAGGATGAGACAAAGTCCTTTATATCAGCACTATTGTCCAAGCCTAAAAACATCGCGAATGCAATTCATTTTTAAACACGCACAAATAAATACATACATACATGCATGCATACATACATACATACATACATACATACATAAAAATGCATAAATCCATACACACACACTTACATGCATAAACATAAATGCGCACACACAAACATAAATATACATACATACATATATACATACATACACACATACATATATACATACAT
This sequence comes from Lophocereus schottii, assembly GCA_002740545.1. NCBI lineage: Eukaryota > Viridiplantae > Streptophyta > Magnoliopsida > Caryophyllales > Cactaceae > Lophocereus > Lophocereus schottii. Next base: position 16,875 of record NCQV01123844.1, read on the forward strand.
ACATACATAAATTGACATAAACAAACACATATATAAACCACAAAAGCACACAGACATATATACATACATAAAAACACAAACATCCATACATACACACATACATAGATACATATGCATATATATATACATGCACATACACATATCTACATACATAACAACACAAACAGACATATACACCCACACACATACATATATACATCCATACATTTGTACATAC
>NCQV01123864.1:4385-17569 GCA_002740545.1 Lophocereus schottii
TTGAAATTTGAGTGAATTTTAATGAAATTAGTATGATGCACGTCTAGGTGTACCCATGAACATAAGTGCAAGCTTGAAGTGGGCTGATATGGTGTACAGGAAGGAAATGGGTTAACCTTGGGAATTTGAAATTCATTGCATAAATATGAATTTGTGAATTAGTTTAAGGTAATGGAATAATGTTTATTGGGTATTTGAGAAATTTAGAAGGTATGTGCATGTTGTGTGGCGATTATCATGGAAGAAGGCTTCTTGAGCTTGAGGTTGAAGATGGGATTAAAGGAGGGAATTGTTAGTTGGGCTCTTGAAAAATTAGTAGTTTAATTAAGCTCTTGAGATTAATTTGAGGAATTAAAATGTGTTTTTATGTGAGCATTAAGTGGAAATATTAATTTGGGATTTTGTAAACAAGTCAAGGATGAGATGGATGTTGGAGACTAATTTAGGAGTTATTGGATGAATTTCAGTGTGTGAATTGGGGGAGAGGGGCTGGACTTTTAAAACTCAATTAAAATGGTAAGATAACTGGGTTTGAATTGGTGTTAAAAAAAAATAATTACATACTTGAGTAACTTAAAGAGAAGAATGAAGATTAATTCTTGTTTGAATGTTGGAGAATAATATATGTTTTGGTGACCCAAACAAATAGATAGAAATCAGAGCTCATTTGAGCCTAAAGAAGCATCAATATTTTCAATCTAGTGATGTCGGAAATTGAGTTAGAACCACAAGTTGAGTTAGTAAGTCAACCCCTCATAACTAAATCACTAAAACTAACCATAATATCTCTTTTCATAATGGTCGTAAAAATAATGGAAATGAAATTCATGATAACAGCAAGCATGACATCCAGCACCAATAACGATGATGATTATAATAACTTTATTGATAATAACATTAATATTTATAACAGTAAGGATAACAATATTAAATCCTATCATGGTGTAATAATATCAGTATCATTAATGATAGTAATAACGACGATAGTAACAATATCAAATAAAACTTTACTGATAATATAAAAAATACATTTCTAAAGCAGAATTGAGGCCACTCTCGTCGCTTCAACGTTACAAACAGTATTTTTTTGAAAGGAGAGAGCCTTCAAGGTTCCAGGTATGTTTATTGCCTGTACCTTTCAAAAGATCACATGCTTTTTATAAATACCAAAGTCTCGTAATATATAATTATTTAATGAATCATTTCAAGTGCTGTTTTTTCACATAATCAAGTGGACCCACCATTTAACAATCATCAGGGCTTGCGCCCTCCAATTCACCTGTGCGACCTCAAGTCAGGCTATTCAATTGGCCTAACAGATGTACACCTATTCAATGATTGCAATACTCATATAAGCTTATCAATTTTGGTTCCACTATCAGATAATAACTGGTAACAGTTTTACTTTATAATCTCTCCTTCTTCTGTTTTCGAACTAAAAAGAATTGAAATACGGGCACCCAACTAAATTGTTCTAAAAGCTTAGCTTTACAGTATAGGTATAAGCGCACAGAGCTTCAGCTTATTTTTTGAAGTATTTTTGTGTTTTTTCCCCCTTCTTTTAGGTAATGGATAAGTGGATGAACTTGGCCCTAACAAGCTGAAGGATGTAAGAAGTGAAAAAGGAACTCGGTACATTTGCAATTTGACGCCGTCAGATGCTCACGATGGATTCTTGCGTAGTATGAAGGCTTGATAGAGATTAATGTTCATGTTGGGTCTACAACTTGACTAAGCATGCTTAAGGTAGAGAGAGTTAGAAGATACTAAATCTTGTTATATTTTAGGTAATGGTCAAATTACAGTTCGAAGTTGACACAAATGCCTTCAGTTTGATGGGATTTGAGAATTGTGACAGCATTCTAGTAAAACCATATAGCATATATAAATAGCCTTGTCCACTTTGGGCTGCGGCAATGCCTCCCATCATTAAGACTTCCGCTACCATTTACGATAAGTGATTAAGTTAAGATAATCAGGTAACTAGCATTTAGGGGCGTTATAAGGCCAGGTTAGCAAATGTGGTTACCGATCATCTATCTTGCCTAGGCCCCAAAGGTACTCCTAGTGAAGAGCTCCCCATTGATGACTCTTTCACCGATGAGCAACTCTTTGCCATTTCCCACCAAGCTACCCCATGGTATGCTGATTTAGTCAACTATAAAGTATGCGGGGTGCTACCTCTAGAATTGTCCTATCAACAAAGGAAGAAATTCCTTTCTAATGCTGCATACTATGTGTGGGAAGAGCCTTTTCTTTACAACCTATATGGAGATGGGATTTATAGAAGATGCTTGCCTGAAGATGAAGTCCGTAGTGTCTTGCATCATTGTCATGCTTCAACCTATGATGGACACTTTGGACCAGATAAAATGATTGTGAAAGTACTCCAAGTAGGCTTTTATTGGCTCACACTTTTTAAGGATGAAAGAAAATTTGCCATGACTTGTGATAGATGTCAAAGAACGGAGAACATTACTAAGTAGCATGAAAATGCCTTAGAGTGGCATACTTGAGGTGGAGTTGTTTGATGTATGGGGGATTAACTTCATGGGTCCTTTTCATCCTTCTCATAACAATCTTTACATTCTTGCGATTAACAATGCTTCTAAGTAGGTGGAAGCCATTGCCACCCCAACAAATGATTGCAGGGTTGTCATCAAGTTCCTCAAGAAGAATATTTTCACAAAGTTTGGCATGTCAAGAGCTCTTCTAAATGACAATGGAACACACTTTTGCAACAAGCCTCTTGAGTCACTATTGAAAAAATATGGGGTGTTTCATAAGGCTACTATGCCTTACCATCTCCAAACAAGTGGGCAAGTAGAGCTCTTGAATCAAGAATTGAAGAGCATATTGGAAAAAACAGTGAATCGGTCCCGCAAAGATTAGTCTCTCAAACTTGATGATGCTCTTCGAGCTTATCGCACTGCCTACAAGACTCCTCTAGGCACGACTTTGTACCGGTTAGTGTTCGAGAAGTCTTGTCACTTGCGAGTAGACATGAAATATAAGGCATATTGAGCTACAAAGACACTCAATTTTGATCTTAAAGTAACCGCAGAATGGAGATTCTTGCAATTGAATGAGTTAGATGAACTATGGTTGGATGTCCATGAGAGTTCACGCATCTACAAAGACCAAACTAAGAAATGGCATGATAAACATATTATGAAGAAGAGGTTTGAAAAAGGCAACATGGTCCTATTATTTAATTCGAGATTGAGATTATTTACAGACAAGCTGAAATCCTTGTGGTCGGGACCATTTTAAGTCACCAAAGTTCAATCTAGTGGAGCAGTTAACGTACGGAGTGAGTCTACCAGTGTGTTCACAGTCAATGGACGATGACTAAAACCATATCTTGTGAGAGAACCTATTAATAAAGCTAATGTCCATACACTCATTGATTCGGATCAAGTATAAAAGTATGGTTAAACTCTTGACCTTAAAAGAGTGCTTCTTGAGAGGCAACCCATGCCCTTTTTCATTTCTTAGGTTTGATTTTCATGTTTTTTGTGGTTGTTCTAAAAAAATGAAAATAAAAGAAACACAAAAATAAAAAAGAGACACAAAAAAATAAAAAATGAGACAAGGATAAGAATAGAAAAAAAGAGAGAAATAAAATTGTTGGCACCACAGCCAGCAACCCAGAACCGCGACCATTGGGTCCCAAATCAGGAAATTAAAAAATTCTGGTGTCAGCAGGCACCAGGGTCGGCCTGTGGCCACTGCCACGGACCGTTATGAGCTGTTATGAGCCGCGGTAAAGGGTTTTGACCACGGCGACCCTCCATTTTCACCAAAATTCATCTTCTTCTTTGACTCTTTCTCTCTTTACCTCCCTCTTTCTCTCTCTAAACCACCATTACTACACCTTCAATCCTCCCTCATTTCTTCTCATTTTTACTCCATTTTCACTTAAAATCTTTCCTCTTCACTTAATCCTTCTCTTTCTTCCAGAAATTACATCTCCTTCTTCTTCTTTTTCAAACTCATCTCACCTTCACCCATCCACCATAACCATCTTTTTTCTATCTAATTCTTCTCCTTTTTACTTTAAATTCTTCATTTTTCTTCCTTAAATTTTATTATTCAGGTTAAAGTTTCAATTTTTATTTCATTTTGCAACAATGACACTAACCAAAAGACAAAGGAGTGTCAAGGTGGTTGCATCATCAAGCCAAGCACCGTCTTGACCTCGACGGACCTCCTGAACCTCCACCAATGCTCAAGCCCCAAGGTAACATTCCTCATCCTCTTAGTTTAACCAACCCCGATCATGTTGCTAGATATAATTGTTTGAATAAACGCATGATTGTGGAAACTCGTTATTATGATACGGAATTGTTAGCACGTTTAGGAATGTTAGATGATATTAGGTGGTTGTTTGCATAGGGTGGTATGGGACACTTCATAGAAATAAAAGAGCATCTATACCAGGACCTGAACTTTGAGTTCCTGAGTACACTTCATGTTGCGGTCACTAGAGGGCCTCAATATCAAGCCGGGTACATTTCATTTTATTTGCAAGGACAATTATATGAGTTGAACTTAGGTACCTTCAATAGTATATTTGGTTTTTCACCTAGTATGGATTTACCGAACCGACATATCCTCTGCGAATTCAGGCAAGCTTTCAGGGAGTGTTAGGTACAGCACTAGTTCATCTAAATGCACACATATTAGGAACCCTTGCATTAGGTAGCTCAACATATACTAGCTTACTGTTTCTTTGCTCAGGATGGTGGGTTGAATGTCCCCAGATTATCTAAGTTATATTTCTTGTCCTGCATGCTTGACGGTGTCCAGCTTGACCCCAGATCGTTTTTGGCCAGGCAATTGTATATTGCTGCTGTTAGCACTATAGAATAGTCATAGGTGCTATTGTGACAACTATTGCTAGATTTTTGGGAATTGTGCCCAACCCTAAGGATAGAGTCTCTGGGTCCAAGCGGCTTAATCAATCCACTTTTGAAATCATGAACTTTTGTAAAGTAGAGTCTGGGTGTTTATGCTGGATTTACCCTGGGGATTGGCTTCTACTGCTTCCCAATGTTGATCGAACCACCTTACTTCACCGGGCTAACCTTTATTGGGTACCTGGCAATGTCGAGGTTGTTTAGGCCACACCCCCTCCACCCCCTTATTCCAGTCAAGTCGTACCTAGCTCTTCCTCTTAACCGCCCCCTACTGACTATGCTAACCTGGAAGCCAGCCTTAGATCCATTCAGGAAGGGTAAGTGCCCCTTTGAGCTTATGTTGCTTTTGAAAACGCCGCTCTTCGTGACTTTGTCCAAGAGCGCCACGACGAGCTCTGTGAGATGCTTGCTACGTAGACTCAATATTTACATAACTATAGGGCTTATTTAGAGACGTGGTGAGATTAGTATATCTCTTACGACCACCCACCCTATCCTCCTCCCCCACCTCCTTTCTGATTGCTTTTTGCTACTCCCTTCCCTTTTTCTACTATGTGCCCACATTGATGGCAATTTGTTGTTCAAACATGGGGGACTTAATCGTTATATTTTGCTTTTAATGCCTTATTTGGTTTGGTGTGCTTGTGTATTGTATATATTATTTTTGATAGTTTTTGGAGTTTTATTGTAGGTTTTAATATTATTTGGTTAAAAGCATTTTAGAAGTATATTTATTTTTTGTTTCCTTCTTTTCATTCTAGACTGCATTTTACTTTTTTTTTCTTAGTTTCGTTTCATAATTTTAGCATTTTTTTAAGGATTGCATTGTTATTAGGAGCATAAAAATTAACAAAAAAATTATTAAAAAAATGAAAAGAATAAAAAAAATGAATAAAGAAAAGAGAAAAAAAAATGCTCCGATGATGATTTTTGTAAACTAGGTAGACTTCTTTAGTTTAGTTTGATCCTTTGATTTGCCCAAATGTGCATAAAAATGTTTGAGAATGAGTTTGAGAAAATGAGCAATAAGCTTCATGTTTTGACCATATGTTGAGTGCATGTTGATTATCCCGTGACTCTTCACATGAATTTTGACATGTGTTTACTAATGAGCTAGTTATGAACTTGGTAGATGTCCCATGAGGCTTTGAGCTTTTAGAGATTATTTATCAATTTGGTCTCATGTTTCTTTCATGTGTGAATCTTCCTTGACATTATTTCTCTAGAACTTGCTTTGATTCTCATTCAAGATCACATTTCGAATATGCATTTAGGTAATATGATTAAGGCATTCTTTGACTTGTTTAACCCAATGACCAAAAAGCCACCTTTGTTGCGTATTATGTCCCTTGATATTCCCTTTGAGCTTATATCTACTTTTCTTGATTTGAACCTCCTACTATAGCCTATGACCAAATGATTATCTCACCCTTAAGCCAAGACTAGAGGAGCATTTCATTCTTTTGCATCCAGTTTGATTGGGAGCTAGTAAGGTATATTAAGATCTTTTTAGTGGATTTGGTTGTTTGGGGAAGGGATGTGTGATCTTGCTTGATAAAAGAAAATCCTTTGTCTTTTTGTATAAAGTTTAGAGAAGAGTTGATATTCAAAGTTTGGTGTGGATTTTCCTAGGGTAACTCTTTTGAAAAGAGAAAAACAAACAAACAAACAAAAAAGGAAAAAAAGGAAAAAAAAGAAAAAAAAAAGAGAGAATAAGACAAAAAGTGTTAGCCTTATTGGGATTATAAAATATTTATGACTTTCAACCCTTTGTCTCTTCAATTGAGGCTTAGTCTATGACTTCTAGCTCTATATTTCCAAAACATTTACTCCCTTCTTACCTTTACCCATGGCCCCATTACAATCTTATGAAAGTCCTCATGATTATCTAGTGTGGTTGCATTTTAGTGATGGCGAATTAGAGAACCTTGTCAAGCTTATGGAAGATTTGAGTTGATGGAATGAGAATTGAGGGAAGCTTCATATATTATTTTCAAACACATGAGTGATGAGTGCCACATGACTATAGTGAGGTTCCACCGGCATTGCTAGCTCCATTTGTTTCATATGCTAAATAATTGTCATTGATGATTTAGGGGGATTGATTTAAATTTAACATTATGTTATATCAAGTGGTTTTGAAAAATTTCATTCTATAGTCTGTTTGCTGAACGATTTTTGCATCTTTTAGGGCTAAATTTGGATCGATTTTGCCAGTGAAATGCTACCTATGTATATCCTGGGGAAGTTTTGACTCATTTTTGGTTTTAGCACTGCTTAGGGACAAGCAACAGTCTAAGCTTAAGGGAGTTTGATAAGTGCCTATCGTATATATCATTTTAGGGTCATTTTGCTATATTTTTAGGAGAACTATGTGCTTTAAGCTACCATTTATGCTCCTATTTTCAATTTATGCTTGGGTATCATTTTTTATGTATTTTGTAAGAATTTGGATTATTTTGACCTAGCATTTGACCCTCATTTGAGTATAATTAAACCCCACGGATGCCCTGAGTTGCCGTACGAGTGGAGCAAGAGAAGAGCATAAAATTTGGTTCCAGCTAAGACTATGGTCCAACCGTGGTGCCTGCCACGGACCATGGTGAGCTATGTAACTGTGGCATCTTCATTTTCCTTTGGCTATGTGGCTGAAAATCCTCATCTTCTTCTTTATAAACTCATCCCCCAGCAGCTGAACAAGGAGAAGCATAGCATAGATAGTCCATTTCCTTCCCAAATTTTACTCTTTTTAGTTAGGATTTTTAGTTTGCTTTTTGTGCAAGTGAGAATCTTGAGTGAGGAGTTTAGTTTTGTTGGCAATTTGAAGACTTTGTTGAAGGCTATCTTAGTCAAGCCCTTCCCTCTCAGATTTCGTTGAATCAATTGGTTAGTTGTTTAATTTTTAATCATGAGTGGGTAGTTTATCTTATCTAGGGATTTGTTCATTAACGAAAGTGTAGTTCGATCATGTTATAATCAATAGAATTATGCTTTTGTTGCATGATTGGTTTGATTTCATTTTATCAAGTGATTATCATGTTGTGAGTAGATTTTGGCCAAATTTTGCTTGCATACTTGAAACAATTGAATAAAAAACTAAAAGGAAAATTTGATTGTTAGACTGCACAACAAGACCTAATACAGAGATGACTCGAAAAAGAGATTTGCATGTTGGGAAGACTTGAGAGAGTAATCAAAAATATTGAACTTGGATTAAGACAAATTAGTTTGAAAGAACGACTTTTGCTTAGTTTAGGCAATTTGGTTAATTTCGAAAGAATAGAATAAATTTTAGATAGATTGCAATTCCTCGAAATTATCCTATTAGAGAAAAGTGCATGTTAATTATATTGATCCAACACCTTTCTTAACTGCATAAATCCCTAGGCGTTTCTTCTTGATTGAATTCAGAATCAATTAATTAGAAGTTGTTAAATCAAATCCTCAATTAAGTTATTGCTTAGCATTTTCTGATAGAAAGAACTCGGTAGATTACTTTGGTCCCTGAGAACGATATTTTATTTATACTACGACACTCGTGCGCTTGGGGTAGTGGTCAAAGAAATTAGAAGAAAACTGGATACAAACATGAATGACGCCAAAATCAATGAGATTGGAAAAGAACCCAACGTAGACAAAATCGAATTCAATCTAATTAACAATGTCATTCCTAAACCTGAAGAATTTGGTGAATCTTATAGAAATATCCATTTTATGAGACTTAGATATATTCAACCAGAAGGTACAACTAAATTTTCCTTTGGCTCATCCCAAGGAAAGGCACATGCTTTGAAGAGATTAATCTTACCCCAATTAGCCAAGCGAATTACCTCCTAAGCATCAATGGAGCTTATAATAGAGAAGAAATATTTGAACATTGAAAAATAGGTATGAACAGTATCCCGGACTTGAATACCACATGGACAGCTGAAAATTTTCTAGAATTATATAGAGCATTATTTGTTTGGCATTATAGCCGACTGGTAAGGTAAAAATATATTAAGAATAATTAAAAAACTAGCTTCTATATTCAAAAAAATATGTAAGAAAATCGAAATTGAATTTATTAGAACTAAAGTTAATTTCGAAGAAAAAGTTGGACAGTGGCATATAAAGATTAATAACATAGAGATTTGGGACATGAGATATTTAAAAATTATACCGCTGAATTTAGTCAATATTATTACAAAATTGGCCATAATAAAACCAATCTTGATATATTTTATGACAAATTATCTTATCCTATAAATTCCATAATCAATGAAAAATACATTACCTGGCTTGAAAAGTCAGATGTCATTGATACCCTTAGTGCAAGAATCTTTTATTTAAAAAAATAATTCAATGACCAATGTCTTGATCTCCAAAAATAAAAGAAAATGAAGAAACAATTTTTAACCTCATGGGATAATCCTCATCAATGAGGAAATGAACCTGAGAAGAGATGGAAGAGAAAATTTTATAAGAAAAAGAGTTCAATAAGCAAAGCGGAGGGAAATACAAAAGAAAATATTATAACAAGCCAAGGCCCAAAGGGCAAAATTTTTTTAGAAAAACTACTTATTGTCCATCAGGAAAAAACAACTGTAAGTATTCGGCATGCAGAGAAGTATGACACTATGCAAACAAATGCAAAAAATAGGAAGATAACAAGCTTATTAAAACATTAGGTAGTTTAGACTATTTTGAGATTAGCAAAGAAAAAGCACGAGACGCTGTCTTGAAAAACAACAGGGAAATTGTTCATAGAGTAGTAAAAGATGACTATGGAGGAAGTAATTACAAAGAAACTAGTCAAATGTTGGAAAGCAGTTCAATTAGTCTTGACGGCCTTCAAGAAGAAGAATTTATAAGATAATGAGAATGAAGATGTCAAATGAGATTGGGCTCTTTTTATAATTCAAAAAGACATGATCTATAAAAAATCTTTATTTTAATTAAAGAACAAGCATGTCTGTGAAATGATGGAAGGAGATTTGGAGATAAAAGACTGTGAATATGATGAGGGAGAAGTTAATCTCATTAATTGGGAAACATCCTCAAGCATAACAAAGATAGATAGTATAGGTATATCCATGTTGAAAGTGTCCAAGTTCAAATTATTCCACTAGAGTATTATAACAAAGATATTGACCTTTATGCCTTGCTTTGTGATATTAGACATACTAAGTTTAATAACCAAATTATCACATGGATCAAAACCAATATCTGTAATGTATTAGTAGGATCAAATTGCCGACTTGGATATTATGTGAGCCTAAAAGATGAATATGTCAAAAACATCCTATCCTGTAAGATAAAAATTGTTAGGATAGACATGAAGAGAGAAGGTTACCCACTAACTAAATTTTAGAAAATAATCTATGAATTAAATAATGCTATAGACCCAAAGACTAAGATAACAATGATAGATGTGGAAATACTTAAAAGTCCTACTCCAATGCAAAATTTTAAAAGATAAAATCCAATCTGCAAGAGATAAAAATCGAAGGGTATTGGATATCTAGCTTTCTAAAAATCATTAAGAAGAACGTAATAAGAATCAATGAGAATGGAAAAATTACCATTAAACACAATTATTAAGAAGCATGATTGTAAGATGACAATGGGGAGAAGGATCTTCAATGGCTAAAAAACATTAAAGAAGAAGATACAATTAGTATGAAGAGTGAAATGAGTAGAATGGATTTTGAATCCACAAGACACAGTATAGATCAAAATATGAGTTCGGATAAAAAAGTCACTGATACAAAACAAGAACCAATAATGAGCCAATTTATGGGATGAATTAGTCCAGAATACCATTACGGAGATATGTTATGAAGCCACCAATACTAATCCTAATAGCATTTATATACCAATATATATATGTTTAGAGAGGTACAATAGATATGAATTGTGTGCTTATATTAATAATGGATGTTTTGCCTGTTTTGGAAAACGATCTTTATTTCTAGAATTTATGTGGAAAAAGCCAATAATCTTTTACAAATAAGAATTGTTGGTAATAGCGTAATGAGCCACAACTAAGCCATAGAGGGGTTATCCATAGAAATAAGATGAGTCCAATGTATTATACCATTTCTATGGGTTGCTGATCAATCCTCCCATGACATGATTATTGGAAACAATTTTCAAAGGCTACATTCTTCATGCACACAGACCATAACCAAATCATAGTTACAACAAATGGTCACTTGGTTCCTATTGATAAATTAAATAAAGCATAAACTCATCAGAAAAGTGAGTTTACAGCAGCCAACATGGTAAGAAGGTAATCTCTGCACAACATGAGATAGCACTAACAATCTCACTATTTGAGTTATCTATTAAAGAGCATATTGCTAAACAACAAGAAGAACTATACACAGAAGTCTACTATTGTAATCCTCTTAAAATTTGGGACAAAGATAAGACATTTGCAAATATTACTTTGCTAAACCTAACACTATTATCCGAGTTAAACAAACGGCATATACATACCAAGATATCCAGGAATTTGATAAGCAAATCAAAGAACTTTTTGATAAAGGGTTAATCAGAAATAGTAAGATTCCTCACACAAATCCTACTTTCATGGTAAGAAATCATGCCAAAACAAAAAGAGAAAAAGTTAGAATGTAATCAATTACAAAGAGTTTAATGATAAAACTGTCTTTGATGGTGACTATATTCCTATAAAACAGTTCTTTTCAATAGAACTCAAGGAGTCTCTTGGCTCTCAAAAATAGATTACAAAAGCAGATATTGGCAAATAAAGGTGGATGCAGAAAGCATTCCTTTGAATGCTTTTAGTACCCGGAAGGACATTACTAGTGGATAGTAATGCTATTTGGCCTTAAAAATACATATCAAATATTTCAAAGAAAATTGGACAACATCTCAAGGATCTTAATCACTGTTGTCTGATTTACATCAATAATATTCTTGTCTTTTCTAATGTCATAGAACAACACAAAGATGACGCTCTTGTTACCACTCAAAAGTGCATTGATCATGGTATTACTTTGGTAAAAATAAGGGTATGTATGCTAAATAAGAAATAGAGTTTTTCGGTCTAGAAATAAAAGTTGAACAAATCATCTTACAAAAGTATATCTTAGAAAAGATAGAAAATTTCCCTAAGAAGATAGAAAATAGGAATCATTTAGAAAGATTTCTTGGATGTCATACCTATGCTTAAGATTTCATTAAAGATTTAGCTAAATTGAGAAAACCATTATAGCAAAAGGTTAAGAAAGAAGTAAGTTGGACATGGAGGCCTTATGATTCAAAGATTGTTCAAAACTTCAGAAAGATGTATGAAAATCTTCATGTTGTTAACTAACCTAATGGAGAAGAAGATTTAATTCTTGAGATAGGTGCCAGTAATAAGCACCGGAGTACAATATGGAAATCAAGAAGGAGAAAAACTCCACAAATATTACAATGAGAGTTTTAATAAGGCAAAATGCAACTATCCCACAATGGAAAAAGAAATCCTTACAGTCATAATGAGTAATTAAAAAGTTCTCAATTTTTTTAACCCCAAAACTTTTTCTAATTTGAACTGATTGCAAATAAATACTTAGTTTTATGAAAAAAGAATTTTTTTATCAAAAAATTTACAAGCGCAACGGCGATCCTGTGTTACCAATTATAACTTGACCAGTTTTCTTTTTCTATTAAACATATGCAAGAATCTAAGAACTCTCTAGTAGATATTTTAACTTTTGTGCTTCCCAATGGTGATTTTCAGAGCAGAACTCTTAATAATAAAGGAGGAAATTTAAAATGAAATGTCATTACTGCTAGACTCAATTTCTTTTTCTAGTAAAGTCCTTTTGGATATTTTGGAATTTCATATAAATAGTAGAGTTACAAATGAATTACCTAATATGTCCTTATGATGTTCAAGCACAAATAAGTTCATATGTTCAAGAAAAATATTTCAAAACTGGTATGCAAACCTACGTTGACTACTATCATAATTATTCTTATGATATTTGGGAGTCATGGAGTACTACAATCATCTTTCTTGATAGATCTAAAGTTAGTGGTGTTAAATTTTCAACAAATTCAGTCCCTCCAGATGATCTCATCATGAAAGCCTGTGAATATATGATAGCAGCTTACCTCATGGAAATATCTTATCCGAAGTATCCCTTCTTAAGTACGGCTAAGTTTCAAAAGTGTATGTTTAAAAGAATCCATTGGATTATCACCTCTCCGGACGGTCCAACAAAATTCCTGTGCAATAGAAGTCTAGATGTTGAGGAACAT
>NCQV01123891.1:3597-15857 GCA_002740545.1 Lophocereus schottii
GGAATGCAATGAATACTCAAAATCAGAATTGACCGTGCTTGAGTTGACCAACTTATTTGTATGCTTTTTAGATCTTACAGTAAATCTTCAACAAGCACGTTTGTTATATTTTCCATTGCTCAAAAAATTTGAATTTTTTGCTTTTTAAAATTAATAATTTGCAATAATTCATCCCTAAGCATTACAATTTTGCATAGAGAAACCTGTTTCCACCCGCATTCCCATGAGATCTCCCTGATCACCCTCCCCTCCTCTATGCGTCTCCCATTCACAGTTATGGCATCCCATGAGGTACATACCCCTTTAAAAAAAATTAAAAAAAAAAAATCAAACACCAAGTGATAAAGATAATAACTTTGCACCAACTTGCCATCCATCGTAGTCACTTGATGACAGTCAAGCACCTCGCAAATTCGACTTGACTCATTTTTAGACTTGGCTCTGTGAATATAGATTATTGATCGTAAGAAGAACCGTTTACCAGCAAATTAAGACGATGAAGATGAGCCATCCCAAAGAGAAGAGAACAGAGCAAAATTGAAACAAAAATGGTAATCTCCAACTGTTGTAGCTCTCAGACATATTACACGTCCTGCAAAAATGACCAAAATGCAACCAGCAAGACTATTCAAAACACCATACGAACCTGGAGAAAACAGCGCATAAATTGTTCTATCTATCTACTAGCATACATATGTAATCCCGCACTAATCCGAATAAATCAACGTCAGACATTCGGGCCCCAAAGGTTCCATAATCGGGAATTGAAGAGCCCAATCACATCCGGCAACATCTTCCTCGCCAATCCCTTGTGCTGCTGCTGCAACTGCTTTCCATGCCCTCCATTCATCTCCTCCTCCCTTTCTCTCTCGTCCTTTTCGCTCGTCGGAGTTTCCCCATTTTCCGACGGCGACCCCGCTCCCGGCGCAATCTCTGGCGACTTCTTTTTAATGTCCTCAACTGGAGTTTCACAGCGAGCCACCGCTTTCTCTTTCTCTTTCTCTCTCCTCCGAGTACTTCTACCGGTCTTCTTGGGCTGCTGGGTCTTAGCGAGGTGGTCTTCGAAGGCTTCGATGGCTTGGTGGATGAGCTCGCGGTGGGGAGAAGAGTCCCATCGGAACCAGTAGGCGGTGTAGCACTCGAAGCAGTCACAATCGAAGATGGGGGATTTGTGAATGTGCTGCCGGGTCGACCCCGATTTCTTGGAACATTTAAGAACTGGAGCAGGGGAAGGGCAAGGGGAGGGGGAGGGGTTGAGGGAGCGGCTGATCATGTAGGCTAGGACTTCCCGATCTTGGAGAGAGAGGACGGAGATTAGGGTCAGAATGGCGGCGGGGAGAAGCTGGTTCAGGGATGAGATGGGGTCGTTTGAGCAGACAGAAAGTGAAGAAGAAGATGGTGATGAAGAAGAAGAAGAAGAAGGGGAGGGATGAACTTTGCCTTTACTTTTGTTGAGCTTCATGGCTGTCGTTATGGCGATTGCTCAAGGATGGTTCTGGGCGATTACTTTGTTTTCTGTCCTGGGAAAAGAAAATGAAAGCGTGTCGAAGCTAGCAACACTGCAAAGATTTGAGACGAGACAGAGAAAAAGACAGCGCGACCCAGAGAGACAAAGGGAGAGACCGCAGGGCAAAAAAGGGCACAGGGGAATTTCTTTTTGGGGGGGTTGGTTTTTGTATTCCTTGGGGACTAAGGATAGGAAAAAGAAATGGGGGTAATTTTAGTTTGTTTTTAAATAATAAAGAGATTGAATATAATTTTATTTCGAGAAAAGGAACTGCTGAACTGTAAAATGATTATGATTCATGTTTAGGAGCTTAGGAAAGGAAAACACGGGATTTGTATAATCTAGAAATTGTAATGGTTGTGATCTATGTCTACCATCTAACGTTTGGTTTGGACCTTAAAAAATTTGATGGAGAAAGTAAAATTTTTTCCTGTGTTTGGTTTAGAAAAAATAACAAAGAAAAAATACATAGAAAAATTAGGTGAAAAATTTTACTAGAAATGAGTGATAAAATTTTCCTCATAAATTGTGAGAAAGTTTTCGAAAAAAATTCCAATCTCCTCCAACTTAGCATTGCTTAAATGATATCAATATGATTTAAGTAATTTATCAAAATTCAAATTTTGCATTCAAATTATTGTATTTTTTCTCAATCCAAACGAGAGAAAAAAACTCACTTTTTCACCCAATTTTTTTCCTTCACATTTTTTTTCTTCAACTTTTCTTTTCATCAATTTTTTTAAAGGTCAAACAGAGTTTAAAAGTTGGTCAGTAACTTAGTCTATACTCTATACAAAAAGTAAATGCAATTTTATTAAAGGTGATCAACCTCGAATCCTTAATCCTGCAATCGTTTAGAGGATTCTGTACATAGAGACGTGGAGCACGCTAAAATCTAACTCTATAAAGTCAATCCTATTTAAATGAGTGCGATAGTTGATTTAATGCTGGTTGCAACTAAAAAGATTTTGGCGTTAAACACTAGAGATCTTATGAAGTTATAACATGAACGCGAATTCTTTTTGATAATAAGAGCTTAATTAGTACGTATTTTATGATTGACTTCCTATCATGAATTCAAAACCAAGTCATGACCACTTCATTTTTTGCTCATACTATCTTGGGTGAAATTGATGTAGTGTACGTCCATCAACTCCGCTTGAATGTTGAACTAGATTAGGTACTAAGATAGATACGGAAGAATCTCATATGATCCGGGAATTGTAGTGCATGAAAATCAAACATACACTCCAAAAATATATTGAAAGTAAATTCGTCACTAAGTATGATAATTGACATAAACCCTTCACCATCATTATGGTGGACAAGACTAAGTATAACGAAAGAAGTATTCAATGAATTCTAACCCATGTTTTATCAATCAAGTATCAACATTACCTTTATGTTGTTAGCACCCAAAAGATTTTGCATACATTTAACTATCAGAACAAGCAATTGAGCCTGTAAAAAATATGCCATATATATAATCAAGTCTATTTTCACGAAATGCATCTTGCACTCATCATTATTATAGTTTGTAAAGGACAATCTTACCCCCACAGTTATAAATATGAGAAGTTACTGCCCAATTTGAGCATAAGTAAGTGTGCTCCAGGACAATTCTTGTAGATATGGGAAGTTGCATCCCATAATCTGTAAAGTAAAAGTGCAGGGCATTTCCGTACATATTGTGGTACCACAAATGTGAACGAGGGTGATGTATAACAGGCGAACAGTAGATTACATTTGTGGGCAGTGGTCCACTCAAAAATATTAGACAAGGCAAGTTGCCACCGTCCATGGAGTCAGTGTGTGGCGTTGTCAATTTGGTATGCTAACGGCTAATTATTAATTAAGGCCGTGGTCTGATGGTCTCGCTTCTCTTATTTATTCCTTCCATTTCAATATTCATTTTCGAACCGTAAGACGAATCTTGTGGCAATTAGGGTTCTTCCTTTTAGGGGAATAATTAAGAGCAACCGACCACGCATATAATCTATATATATGTATTTTTTTCTGGTATATTCTTTTTCTGTATATTCCTTTTGGGGGAATAATTAAGAGCAACCAACCACGCATATAATCTATATATATGTATTTTTTTCTTGCGTATTCTTTTTCTGTATAGCTCATCTGATCTGCGAGGGCTAAAGAGTCAATGCCTAGTACACAATAGGAAACAAATTATGTCTTCACAAACATATTATATGTCTTATATGGAAAAATCCTAATCTAATAGTAGTTATCAAGAAACATTATCGGAAAATTTGGGCTTCATGTTTCTTGAAGCCAATACTGCAATATGCGTAGTTGAGTTTAAGTCATCCTAAAATAAAAATTATAGGCACTAAAAAAATAATGAAAAGTTCCGCATCATAAAATTAATATAAATTAAATTTGTCCATATTTCTTATCTTATTTAATTTTAGCCTTGAAATTTGTGTTTATAAACATCACGACACATATCCGTAGAATTCTTTATGAGAAGATTTTGTCAAACTATGGTGAGCTATCTATCATGTTATCCCCGATATACGTAGAATTCTTTATGAGAAGATTTTGTCGAGCTATCTATCATATTATCCCCGAGCTGGTGGAAGCAAGAATTAGGTTAAGCGGAGGAACACGTATAACCTTGATTTCTTAATGCCTTATGAATTGGAGACAAAAGTTGGCCTATCAAACGGATGAAAGAAAAGAAAGGATCTTACAATTAAAGGCTAAAACCTAATGAGGGAACAAGTATAATCTTGATTTCTTAATGCCTTTTGTATTCTTGTAAACAATTGTTCATAGAAGAATTAAGAACATCCACATTGGTGATCCAAGAGTTTGGATTACAAGTGGGAGGTCCACATCCTCCATATCATCCCACAAGTCAATTTTTTCTTTCTTCTCTACGTCCATGGATCACCAAATAAAATAATACTTTGTGGAATCCACTACTAATATATCATTGGTCAAACTTTTTCAAAAAAAAGTTTAAAGCTTACGTGGCAAAAAAATAAAAACAAAGAATGGTGGTGAGTGGATCATGGCCACGAGCTGGACCGTGGGGCAAGCTGAAAGGATCACCATTGTATGTCATTTTCTGGACCGCGGACAGAAATTTTGGATTACAATCCTAGCAATGCAGGTGCTCGAAGAAGTTCACATTCTCCTTTTCAAGGGTAGAATCAAACATGCAAGAATCGTAATCAACAGAATCAGATTCTTTCAAGAGGTGGAATCAAGGCATCGATCTCCGCTAACCAAAATGAAAGCATAAAATCACACAATGGAATATCAAATTGGACCCATTTTTCTTTAACCTTTTCCATTTGATGAAGTAAATTACGAACTTAAACAACCAAACAACAAAATAGTTAGAAAGTCAAGTTTTGTCTAGGGACCAAACTCTAGAGAGGTTTGATGATAATCACAAAGATTGCAAAGCTAATCAGTCTTCTTGTCTGTTGGTTGAGACGCATTGGCAGCGGCCGAGTGTTTATCCTCAGCGAACTTCATGTGGATCTCGTCCCTCTCGTTGAAGTACCTCTCGAACGCTCTCGGAAGAAACCGAGGGACCAAGAAGCAGAAGAGGTTGGTGGAGAAGTACGCTACATTAGCAACTGCTAGGCCTCTCCCGAACCAGTACCATGCAACATCCTGAACGAACCATACATATTTCAATTAGCATCAAAACTAGACAATGCATATGGTGGTCAATGGGTCAGTCCAGACTGGCTTACGCTAAGCGAAGATCGACGCTACTTGGTCCATCCAACAACATTGGTACGTGTCAAGTCAGGTCGGCTCACCTTAAGACCGGTCAATCGGTGGAGTACCGGACACTACTGTTGTTCTTTCTTCGATTTAACAAGATGTATTCGCCTAGTCCAAGTTGGGCTGTTTGATGGGTTTGAGTAGTGGGTCGCGACAAACTGATTAATGGACCAGTCCACTAGGATTTCGTGTTGTGCTAAGCCGGCCTACTTCATTTGAACACCACTAATGCAAGAGAATAGGATGCATTTTAACTCTAGAAAGATGACCACCGTGCTTCAAACTCAAGCTTAAAATGGGTGTAGGGCCAACTGCCAAAGACCTTACCTTGGGATAAGCATTAGCGGGCAAGGTCTTGTTAACCCACACATCCTGCATCCAATCCATGATCACGAATATCCTTCGGACCGTGTAGAACAAAGGAACCAATGCCCTGACCGGGGGAGAAAACAACGAAAGCCCGCTTATCACATTCTCGGTTAGTATTTGGAAAGAAAGCAGGAACAAGTGAGGAGTGGCGGACCTCACTGCGTGCTCATCTCCCCTTGCAAAGCCCCCTAGGACATATGCAAGAGGCAAGAACAACCCAACTGTGGTCCCTAAAATGACATAAAGACGGAAGAACCTACTCCCTTGGAAGAGCTCAGGGGAGACGGATGACCTAGGGCCACCACGGTGATTAGGGAAGGCAAGACGGGAGAGGGCCAGGATGTAGGCCGAGGTGAAAACAGGGAAGATGAGATCAAGAAGTGGCACTAGGCCGCTAACAGAGAAGACCATGATGAAGGCTACTAGTTGGAGCTCTATGACTCGGAGCGATCCCATTATGCCCGCAGTGGTGGTCTGCTGTTGGTGTTTCGATCGGATGGGTCTAGCTTTAGGGCTTGTAGTTTGTGTTGTGGCTTTGTCTGGCTCGCTACGAGGAGCCACCGCTAATGACACACCTGACATTTTCTACGTTTTCTGATAAAATGGAGGGTATAGCTAGATTGGGAAACAAGGTCACGCCAAGGGAGACTCAGCAGCAATTTTAACAGAGTTCTTTCGTTGAGATCAGAGCCTGCAGAGATACATTCTGGTATATAAGATATCCACAAAACAAAGAACAGGCATTTTAACTTTTAAGCACTTCGGAATAAGGATGCAATGTGACTGCACATTTGCAAATGCAAGGTACATCTCCTGCTAATATCACCAAAAACGCTCTGTTTTATTCACCATCACATCACCTGAGATGAAAATCATGGGAGAAACCCATCATTTAGATTTTAATTTTACTACATGAGCGTCATACATGAACATCATCTTTAACTTGCAATACGAAAGACGGGGGAGAAAGCTGAATGCGTCTTTCAGTCAGTATGCAAATTTATATTGCACTACCGCAGAAACAGCCTTCCTGCTTATATTAATTAGACTCCCACTACCTTGCTGAGTTACGTTTGATATGATCTCCAGTGGATTGTTCTTGCTTTTATGTGTGTTACTATCAACATTATTGATCTTGCACTGCATTTCCACAAGCAAAATGTTGGATTATCCTGTCTAATATTGATTGATGTACCGAAAAAATGTACATCATATCAACAAAGTCGCTTTGGCCGAGTGGTTAAGGCGTGTGCCTGCTAAGTACATGGGGTTTCCCCGCGAGAGTTCGAATCTCTCAGGCGACGTTAATTTTTAAAGTAATTTTTTCTTTTTACGATCTCCCTTCAAAAAAATTCAGCACCATAAATTCGGAGAAAACAGCTATAAGTGTTTTCATTTTAAAAAAGGAGAGAAGACACGTAAACATATTATCATGTCAAATTGCCCAGATCGAAAGGGGCGTAAATTGCTTGATAGAGATTCATAAATTGTGTACATGAAACAAAAGCAAGCCTGGAGAGTGAAGATCGATCAATTGCCTTGACAGTAATTGAAAAGGTGAGAGAAATAATCAAATTTGCATAAAATGAAGATTAGATCGAGTCAGTCTGGGGATTAATTTACCTGCAGAAGAGAGAAAAACACCAAAGCCAGCTGGAGTTGGAGTTGGAGGCACCACTGCACAGCCATTCGAGTTTCAGTGGGAAGAAAGACTGAGATAGGCGCAGGTAAACAGGTTTAATTAGGCTGCCATTGTTGTGCCACGTATTCACTTCTATGCACCACGTGGCAATGTTAGAGACCACCACCTGCCCCATAAAACTATGCAGAAATGGATTGCTTTGGCTATAAAATTGAAGGGAGTATAATCCTCTCCTGGATTTAATGGGATTTCTATGCGCTGGTTACGTTATTGTTCTTGTTTGAATATTGATTTAAGTGGCCTCAGACTTTGCTTTTTAAATTTAACATCTCAAGTTTAGCTTTCGAGATGGAAAATTTATCAATAGAGAGTTGCATAGCTCCTCACGGATTGATAATACAATAGCACCACTACCACCTTTCAGTATGACTCTCGTCTTTAAAGAATGGGCTTTGCATATACAAATGTCTCTGCTCATAAAAAAACTGATTCCAAAAGATTTACAAAATCTTGAAGTGATAATATAATTTGAAAATAATTACTGAGGCATTCAAGTCCCATAGCAATGCCTTTTACGGTTTCGTGAAATGCCCATGTAATGCAAATTGCTTGACGCCGCTCAATCGCGCGAGCATTACTTAAATAATTTGAATTAGGTCAATTTTAAGTATGGAAAATAGATGTGTTTTAGTTAAGTCAAATAGAATTAACTAAGATAAAATAGATCGAATATTTTCACTAGTTCTTTTCATGTGAAGTGTGATCCAATGTAATTTCATCTAAATACGAAACAATGTGTAATCATTATATCCATGGTTTACTGGTTTAGCTAATATCTTAGAGTATCTTTTACATGCACAAATATAGACAGAATTTTAAACTTGACAATTCATAATAAGTTAGTTAGACAATTAGTGAATTGACAGGTTTAAAATATTTAATTTCTTGAATTAAATCGTTTAAAACAAACTTTTTTTTCTATTTTGCGAAAATATGCGTTACCAGTAAATATATGAATCATATTTATTCATTTTTTTCCATGTAAATGACTCTGCTAACTCGGTCTCCCTTAATGTCAAATCTTGACTTCATCTCTACTGGAATAGAATTGATTAAGATAAAACAGATCGAATATAAACATCATATGGGGAAAAAAAATGGGTATACATAATAAGGGCTTCTATTCCTTGAATAATGGATTAATGATACAATTTCAACCTGATTACAGAAATTAAATATGAATCCCACTAGTGCCAGTGTCCCCAACACATTCTTGGCAATTCCATACAAATCGATCAGATGGTAATTTAATTGCGTTAAGTTTAATTTCTTGACCAATTTTAGTAGTAGATTTCTTTAACAAGTTACCTCATAAAGGTGTGATTTTGGCACCAACAAATTTACTACTTGCCTCTCAGAGAGGTTCTACCATGAAAGGATATATACACAATGTTCATCACAGAATATATATACATTTAATGTCTGAAGTTTGGACTCCATATATATAGATCAGCTTCTCCACCTTTCAAATCAATGGATTGCAGTTCAGCACAGTGTACGTACGACTATGGCTAGATCAACGGTGTGCCAACTCTCTGCTCTCTCCTCCCTCCTATCACTTTTTTTAATATATAAACTACCATTTTCTTATATTTATATCATTCTGCTGATCAGAGAAACAGAGATGGGACAGAAAATGCAAGTGAAAATAATAATGTTAATAATAATAATAACAATAATCAGCAGACCATTATACTCGGGGTGTATTTGCATTGTGAAGAATGCGCGAAGCCTGTCATCAAATGTCTTAAAGCTTTCCCCGGTAAGCGGGCCAGGATGGCCCCTCTCTTTGTCTCCCTCTGTTTGTCTTTTTTATTGGACATATGACCAAAAATTTGCTTCATGACGACTAAATTATTCAGGGGTTGAAGAGGTTAGTGCTAATTTTACGAACCACAGTTTGACTATAAAAGGGCAAAAAGATATTGATCCAAAAAAGCTTGCAGAAAGACTTGAGAAGAAATGCAATAAACAGGTTCAAATTATCGCCCCAAAATTGAAGAATCAAACTGCTGTTAAGGAAGAGAAGAAAGCGGAGGTACATGGATCTTCCCTTCCCCGGCCCCCTTCCCCTTTGTATAATGTTTTCTGTTTTTTTGACTAAAATAGTCGGCACAACATGATATGTGCCGATTGTTAGCGCTGTTCTTCTTCTTATTATGTTGTCGTATCTATGTAGCCTAAAATTGTACAGGTAACACTCAGCATTTACGTTCATTGTGAGAATTGTGGCAACACCATCAAACAACGCATTCAGAATATGACGGGTATGTTATATTGAATCTATTGAGTCGTTTTCTGTTCTTTTGTTGTTTGGGTGGATTTGGGTGATGTTTGGATTAACAATTTGATTTAATTTTAGGAGTACAAAAGGTGGATGTAAATGTGGAGAAATCACAAGTCGTGGTGAAGGGAGAGTTGGAGCCCCAAAAGTTAGTGGAGTATGTGAATGAGCGAATGGGCAAAGTGGCAAGTATTGAGAAGACGGAAAACCTTAAAAGAGAAAATGGGAGACAACGCCGAGCAGAGACTGAGAACAACAACAACAATAACAATAATAATAGCAACGGAGGAGGGTCCGTCCAGCATGTTCCCTTCTTCAATGGTCACAATCCTCAACAGATGGAATTTTTATACTACTCGGATCAAATGTTTAGTGATGAGAACACTCAAGCATGCATCATCATGTAAAAATTAAAATTGTAGTTCTTAGTCTCATTTTCTTCTTTTCTTCTCATCTCATGTCATACACAATAGAGTTCATGCAATTGGTCGTTAGCTATTTCTATTCTGCTTTTCGCTACATTATTACTTAGTACTTACTTAACGTAATTCCTTCAAATATTGTTATGAACGGGGAGAAAATGTGAAGTTAATAGAGATAGTGATAATATAGCAATGGAAAAATAATAAATTAAGATCGAACGAAAGAAATAGAGAACTGAGGCTTGGGGAGCATTTTCGACACATTTTAATCTTTTATTAAAATATCTTCTTAAATTCCCATTTATTCTCATTATAGGATGCGAATACGCAATACAAACAATAGGAGATTTAAGATTATTGTGAAATTTCGATTCAAATAAATCATTATGAGGTGGAATCAAACAAATAATTATGAGGTGACAACCATAGGTTAGAGATAAGTCATGGATACCCCAAAAAACAAGGTTATTTTTTTAAAGATTTTTTTTTTTTGATGATAATAGAAGTAAATAAATTAATTGCTCAGATGTGTGGTGTATACCTAAATGGGAATTGTGTACAATTGTCGACCCAACCTAACATAGACAAAAGGGCCCAAGGGTCTCAATTCTCTAATAAATGAGACTGCTCGTAGTCGTAGAAGCCCATCAATTGGCAGGTGGAAAGCCCAACCGAAAACGCGTCAAAGACAGATGAAGTCCGATTGGGTATTTGGAAGGAGCTTTCAAAAACTATTGTCTATCACAGTAATGCGGAACCCACGACACATGCCATTGACTGAATTGAAGCGCCTGGAAACTTTCCTACGAGTCTTCCAGCAAAGCTTATTTCATACATTCGATTAGGGAGTAGGTATTTTCGAAAGTTACATAAGCGAAATATATATACATATATAAATTAATAGGACTATATACGCTTAGATGTATGTAATAATTTATATATAAGTGGATTAATATGAAATGACAGTTGACAAAAAAAAAATCAACAATAACAACAACAACTTCCAGTGTGGGTTTCGATTTCGCGGGATAAAAAGCATTTATAACAAAATGATGAGACGTTGGATCTTTCCATCTCCATGTCATGGTCCAGACTAAAGAGTCAAAATTGATTCTATTGCTAATTAATTTCCTACGATTTTTGCTTTCAAAAAGTAATTTTTGCACGAAATTAGTTTGTCTCATTGGCTTTACCTTCTACATTAGTTTTTTTTCAAAAGAAAGACAAATAAGACATATTTAGAATGGGATTAAGTTTGGATGATCTTGTCATAAAATGACATTGTATGTGAGTTCGTTTAATTTTTGTCTTCTTTGTTAGAATACAAAAAAGTTTTGAATTAGAAGATTTTGAAAATTTTAAGATTAAATCATACACAATTGTTAGATGAGATCATGTGTGAATTTTTTTCCTTTTCAAGTATTCGTATAATTTAAGTTGTAAAAGAAAAAAAGAAAAAAAGAAAAGTAGAATTCTATAGGGATCATTCATGCCTTTTTCCATGCGCTCTTTTAGTGCAAGTACTAATATTTGCAGAAAATATGTCAATTAAATCAATTTAGTTAGTTTAGTACATTATGTAATATATATGATCATGATAGTCGACATTTTAAAAAAATTGATCATTATTGTCTTTTATCATCTCTTAGACTATTATAAAATCAAAGGCTGGTGAATTAGCAATCATGAATCAAAGACCTAACTTTGACCATGATTGCTTAATTATTATCAGTATAAAAATAACAGTAGATCGATTCTGGGAAAATGAAAAATTCAAGATAAAAAAAATAACAAGAAAAATGGCGAAATTGTAAGCGAAGAAATCGGAAATGGGAAATTTGAAAAGCGAGTGACAGGGATCCACGTAACAGCGGAAAATAATGACGTAATCATTCCACAAAATGAACGTGCGATGAACCGCTCAGCGCTGACCAGCGAAAAAGCAGCAGATTCATCCACTATTCAAATTATTCAGGGCAGGTTGTGACCTCGAATGCCACCCGGACCGTTACCCACATCCTCCAATCACAGCTCGCCAACTGTCAAGATGCTGTAGCCCTTCTATTTAACTCTGCCCCATTCTAACACCCGCGCCGTTGCGTTTACGAGTCCCAGCGAAAAACGGCTAGTCCCTCTGATTTCCCCACGTGTCATCTGCGTCATCCCCCCCTTCGATCTTTCCGTTAACCCTAATCTTTCTCTCAGTCCGCT
>NCQV01123905.1:4688-15187 GCA_002740545.1 Lophocereus schottii
GTCGCACCAGCTGGAGTTGACCAACGGGCCAATGTCGAAAGAGGACAGAGAAGGAAGGGTGATCCCAGTAACAATGGCTTCTCATTTGGGCTTGGACCATTTGCGGGTAACACTGTCTTCTTTTGGGGGCTTCGACCATTCACCAGTATCAATGGCCTCCGGTAGCCTACCGGAAACCATGATCACCGGTGACAATGGTGGCTGGTAACAATGGCTTCTTCTTTTCAAAAGGTTTTTAATTTTTCTTTCTAATACAATGGACATTCAACACGAATCAAATAAACCCTTATAAAATTAGTTTTTAAATATCTAGTGACATTATTTAAGTTTTGTAACACGTTTTTTATTATTTAAGGAAAAAAATAAAATGAACGGTTAAGATCGACTTATGACAAATAAACATTATACGTGTTCCCAATTGTGGTAGTTGTCATATAATAACCACTGTTATAACTTTTTGATTTACTACATATATTAATATCTTATGTTTTTGGTCCTTCTATTAACATTTTATTTTTGCATTAACAAACCCATATTTCTTATTGAAATTTGATAAGTTTCACACACACACCCCAAAAAAAAGAAAAAACCTATTAAAAACATTGTACGAACTTGAGTTTCACTCTTAACAAAAATCGAAAAGAAAAGTGAAAGTAGGATGAGCCTACAAACCTGAGCACATGCAGGGTAAGTGGGGGCGAGTCCGCGGCCCAATTTGGTACTGATGTGAGGACGTAACAATATTAGGCCTAACGGGCCAGCCCTCGTAGAGCCATGACGTTGGCTTGACGCGTTAGCCATTTCACTTGTATAGGTAGACTAAATTCACAATGTTTGGCCTACATCCTTATATTATGTGAACATTGTTGAACGAATTACCTTCTCTTATCTATCTTCCCTCAAATCCCCCACTTCGTGTGTCTTCAGATACAATAGTTGGCAATTGTACGTGTTAGCAAAACAGAGGTCAACCAGAAAATAGCCTGATTGACATCGAGGCATTGAGTCACCTCACCATTTCCACTGGATTCCAAGGGAGTGACTTCTCTCCTACGGGAGAAATGTTGTTGGGCAACGGACCTTGTACGTAGATCTCTAGTATTGTCGAATCTTGTTAGATGCTTTGAGATAGGGGTTTAGTAAAGTAGCTTACACTTATTAGTCAAATACAAAAACAAAGTCCGCCACAGTAGATTAAAACCTACTCGATGGATTAATTTTCTCCCTCATCAGGAGCCAAAATCAGCAGTGGCACAACACTTGGCACCCAACTACGAGCATGGCCCATTCTTCTTTGCTTTCTCTAGCCTCATTTGCTAAGCATATGCCAAGGGATGTAAGGTGCTTATGAGATGATTTAGGCAAGAATAGCTTCACGGAATGCTCATGCTCTATTTACTTGAGGACGATGTTCAACGTCATAATTCCACTCGACATGATGTATGATGTTTATGAGAAGTTGTTACTCAACAAAAAGATTAAACTGATGGTTGAAGGCAAAAGAATAGATTTATACTCTAACACATGATCGTGATAAGTGAAGATAAGCTACATCATGAGGATTCACGATTCAAACGCTAGCAATGGCAATTATGACATGCATGCTAGTCAATCTCCCTGTGTTACTTATAATAAGCTGCCCATGCAACGTTGAAGGTCCCAAAAGTCAATATTTGATCACCCTAAAAGGAAAGTGAATAGGGTGATTACTTAAAAATTGAGATTTTATAAAGAATGCAATGTACTTTGAATTTAATCAGCCAATGTCCGAGATGACAACCTTAATGGTTAGTCACCAATGTCAATGATTAACAGAATTAAAGAGCAAAAATAAAATGGTGCAAAAAACGCAATATTTTTACAATGTTCACCCTTTCAAAAAGGGCGAGTCACCACCTAAGCTGCTTCTTCCCTTAGGATTTAATCACCTCCACTTCTGATTCACTTAATAAGTACACATCCATATTGGCTTTACAATCTGTCTACCATTTGAATGTTATTCGACTTAGGAATCTCAAGTAGCTCACTCACTAAGTGTTGACCTATTAATACCTAGCTACTCAAGTAAGGTTCTGTCGATATAAAAAGTTACCACAAGTGCACGGTATCAACTTATAGTATGAGTCGACAAGTACGAGTCGTCTCACAAATATGTTAGCATTAATTAATTAATTAATTTTTCCTTCTTAATTTAGCTTAATTGGTGATTAGTGATGTCACTAATCCCCAATTAAGCTAAATTAAGAAGGAAAAATTAATTAACAAATAAATTAAACAACAAGAAGAAGAGCACAGCAAACAAGTGGCACTAATTAACAAAAGTGAAGTAAAACTACACTTGGTCACTTGCTGGTTGTAATTTCCAAAAATCACACCCTTGCTTAATTTTGTCTTTTAATTTAATCACTAGTTACCAAAACCAATGAGTTGACAGAAGCTACACATGCCCAGACTATAATTAAAAAAAAAACCTGAATTAACACTACTAAAAACAAATTAATAAATCTTTATATAATAAATACCAGAATAATAAGTGGCTTAAAAGCTTTCCCTCCCTCATCCAAGACATTTTGTGCAATCCCGCCGAAATCCCCCCAAAAAATCGAGAAATCAAATTTCAAAATTAAACTTCAAAATATATCTAATATCTCCAACCACATTATCCAATAGACCCCACGTTTCCTTGAATTCTCAAAATATGATAACTGTCACCATGGATAACAACTTTTAAAACCAAGACAAAGCTCTGTGGTAGATGGGTAACGGATTGATCATTACACAGACAATTACAAAATTAACCTCACTCCTGGACGAGCAGTTGCAACTTCCCTTAACACCCAAACTTCCCACTCCTCCAATTCCTATGCCAATTAGACTCAATTGAACCTTGACCACGTTTACTTATTAAAAAAATTAAAAAATAAATTCCAACCACTTCAACTTTATGAGATAAATTATATTAATCCTGTAACCACCATAAGCCTAAAATCTCAGAAACTCTAGACTATTCCTCTTTAACATTTACTTATTAAAAAATATTAAAAAACAAATTCCAACCACTTTAACTTTATGAGATAAATTATATTAATCCTGTAATCACCATAAGCCTAAATCTCAAAAACTCTAGACTATTCCTCTTTCTATAAATTGAGAAACCCTACCCTCTATAGCCATGTTGCCGTCATTGTCGTTGATAAATGAGAACTCTTTCATTAGGACATGTTAGATCTCCAGCTCTTTCTATGGCCGTCATTGTCATTGTCATTGTCATTTGCATGCTTCTTAAGTTAATTATTGACAACTCTTCTATTGGGACGTACTGTATTAATATTTCAATAAGTTGGGATATGTTATTTCATTTTCTTCAACTTTTTTGATCTAATTTTCATTTCATTATTTTGGATGAGTAAGATAATAAACCATTGACCATTGTCCATTTTGTGGGGTTATATTGGGAGGATATGGAAGTTTTGCAAATGTACTGACTTTAATTTAGTTGTTTAAGTTATAATTTCCTTCATTTGGATTTAAATTTGTTTTTGTTTACTTAGGTTTGCTCATAGTTATTTTTATCTCATTTTAATTTGCTTTTCTTTTATTTGCTTTTTTACCAAAAGTGCTTATCGTCATCAAATATGTGATACAGATGATTTGTTTTTTTGTTGCTTTATCAGAGATAGAGATTATCTGTTGTTAGACCTTACTGCACTATTTCTTTTCCCATTAAGACCTTTTGATTCTACAGTATTTTGTACATAATTATTACTCATATACCAAGTTTACTTGCTTACCTTTAAAAAACAACAGTTTATTTCTTTGGCAAATGTTGAAGAAGAAGCTATTTTTTTATTTGATTGAAAAGGTAAATACAATAATCTTTAGATCAATAACCCTTTTCTCAAGGTTTCTATCTAAAGAAATTGAAGAAGCTATGTGATAGAGGTGATTCATTGTCGCCGTAGGAACTGAGAAGCTACGGAATGGATTTATTTGTATATAGATTTTTATTAAATTTTGATTGCCTTCTAACTTGGTCTCCTTTTCCTTGAAGCTTTCCATTTAATTGATTTCTTATTTTGATTTCTTATTCAGATAAAATTCTCTACTGTTTTTTTTAATATGGATTTTTATGTATGATATCTTTTCAGATTGTGATTTTGGCTTTTATTAACCCTTTTCTTCCCAAAGAAACAAGCCCAAAAAAAAGTTTTTACTTTATAATTTCTAGCTTTTGGGTTTGTTTCATTTGTCTACATACTTCAGATAAAAAAGTTAACTACTGACATTCATACGTTGTCAAATAAAGCAAAAGATTGTGTTGTATATATTTGTTGATATGTCACTGGGTTAAATGAGTGCACTATTTAAATAAGGATGAACACTTAGTGAAAAAGTTCTAAATGGTTCGACCGAATGAAAATAGATTCATTGCTCATGGTCCTAATTGTTTATTATCAGAGATTGACTTTCGATCAAATTTATTATACATGTGATAGTAGGTGAACAATTTTTTCAAGTATAAGATTTTTCCAACATATGTTTCACTAATGAGGCAATATTAAATTTGGTTATTGGAAATTTCTATTATTGTAAATCATCTAGCATCTTATGGGAAGAGCCTTTCAGTTGAGGTAGATCCACATTCCATTAGTATTGGATTGAAGAAGTTGAATGCATATCTGTGCATCATTATCATGAAGGTTTTTACATTTATTGTTTAGATTTCCAACATAGGCATATATACGATAAGTATGATATTTACTTCACATATCCTGCTACATATGGTATTATTGGATTAATTGTCTGAAATATAACAAAATGGGATGGATCTTATTGACTCATATTCTTAGTTTCAATACATACAAGCAACGAAATGACTTCTGGTATTTGATTTATTCATAATTACTTTAAAGAATACTTTGTCACTATGTTTATCTTATAGTTTTTTTAGCTTTGAGTACTTTTATAATGTAAACTTCATATTTTATGTTGATTTAATTTTATTGATTTACGATTTAAATATTCCGTGTATAAGCACGAGCACAAACTAGTAGATAATAAATAGACAAAAGCAAAGGCAATGAAACCAGGTGACGAATGGTGCATTGTGTGGGGAAAAATTAAAGAAAGGGGCTAGAGGGTTCTGAACGGAACAAATTTAAAAAAAAAAACAAAAAATCTGAAGGAGCTCACATTTTAATAATAGCTAAAATAATAAAGCTATTTAATGGCAATAAACCTATCAATTCGGACAGATAAGTGAAATATGAATCGAAAGTACTTGAATTTGGATAAAATACGGGTCGGGTGTAATTTAGACTCAGGTAAAATGCGGACAGTCGTATTTCGGTTATACGGATTTCGAGTCGACCTAATAGATATAGAGCGCCTTTTTTGTAGGTTATTTCTTTTTTGTCAAAATTAAAAACACGGCATATTTAAAACTTAAAATTTTCATATTCAATGAAAAAATATTGTAATTGCAATTACTTAAAGAAATATTAAAGATATTCAAACTTTTCATTAAGATATATGTACGTCATGTATGTGTGACCAAAGAGTCGAGCCCAGTGAGTCGACGTGTGGATCAAAATGACGTGAATAATGAGCCGAATTATTTATGCATCATCTCATTTAAAGCATATTAGCAAGTCAGACGGTTCGATCTGCTAATAAGCCATTGAATAATTCGATATTTTTGTTAACTGAATTACCATTACGTAATCATGTATACTTTATTAGTGTATCCATTGTAACACAAACATGAGTCGGATTATTACCCAATATCATAGTTTGAAACCAATTAGAAGAGAAAACAAATGAAAGAATATTCAAGAAACACAAGTTATCACAATTATCTTTTATTATACTATCAAAATGTCGGATTATCATAGCGTAACATTTTAAATATGATGAGACGTATTCATTTCACTAAAAATATAATGGTATGGTTTGCATACTTTAAATATTTGCCTTATTCTAAATTGATTTTCTTAACACTAGATAGTTATTTACACCGCCTCACACCATTTTTTAAAGTTTTCCATTAATAAGTTGTGTATGACGTTATTGTATGAGAATGCAGTTGCAAAAGAAAGGGTACTATTATTTAATTTATGAAGGGATGTGATAATTATATAACTTGTCTTTAAACGGGCCGATACAATGAATAACGATTGTTGTTAAAGGGGAAAAATTTAAAGAAAACTAAAAAATAAAGATATATTATTCATGTCGAGCGGGTGAGTTCAGGTTCTGGTTAAGTTTGACCCGTTAATTTGCTGATTTTCCAGGTTCGGTTAATTTCACGTTTGGATTGAAAAATCGTATTCAAAATCTAAAATTTTCGGATAAGTTTAATCAGATTAATTTTTACTAGGTCTAAATGGCAACCATGTGAACCAACTAAAAGTCAAAGACTAAGGCACGTAAGGCAAAAATTGCAAACGGGTCAGACTAAAGGACCAAAATGAAGGAAGCAGAGAAGCGGAGGGTGGGGGGGTGGGGGACGAAGCAAATAGTTAAATTAATTAAATCAAACTAAAAACAAAATTAAGAAGAGCTCGACAGTTGACACCATGAAACTGGAACATAGCACCAATACCCAAAAACACAGGGCACGAAACTGGAAAAATAGAGATCACCAACGAGTAAAAACGAGTTGGAAGCTAGATTAACAGTGAACTACAGCTACTGAACTCATCCTATACCTCCCATTCCACCCTTTTGTACATAAATTTACAACTCTAATCGACTTGCGTAACTC
Organism: Lophocereus schottii; assembly: GCA_002740545.1. Taxonomy (NCBI): domain Eukaryota; kingdom Viridiplantae; phylum Streptophyta; class Magnoliopsida; order Caryophyllales; family Cactaceae; genus Lophocereus; species Lophocereus schottii. Next base: position 11,455 of record NCQV01123905.1, read on the forward strand.
TCTCAAAATCTAGAAAATCTGAACGTGCCTTTGATAGTCGCTACTCACAATTTCATATTCGAATTTGACTCAATTTGAGCTCTTCTCATCTTCACTTGAACGGTTATGTTTAGGACAAATTCAGGAGCTATGACGGGGTCCTGTCTTTTTGAGAGATTTGCTCCAAAAACGATCTGGGCAGTTAAAGTTTCAGCTAAGTTAAGATTTGCGTAGGTGTCATTTACTTAAATTTTTCATTATTTTTACTTATCCTATTCAGCTAAGTTTGGTATGTTTTTACTTGCAATTTTTTAGTTAAGATTACTATTAATGACAATAAAGTTTAAGCTCATATAATTACTTTTATTTTTTTGTAATTTTAATTATTTAAACTGAACACTGGTTTAAATAGTTGGGATGATCATAATATATTTTAAAATGGCAAGCTTTGAGATTTAGTTCGATGAGCATAGAGCATACGTTAGTAAGCTACATAGTATATGTTAGTGAACAACACAATATTGTATGTATGTACTATGAGTAGGCGTCAGTAAGTAGGGAATTACTTATCAAAAGATACGGTACAACACACACCAAACCATAGCTCAACAAAAAACAAATATCTTTTCAAGAAGATATGGCATTAGTATACTAATTAAAACTCAACACAAAATAATTATATAATTTACTGAAAGTATTAAATTTGACTTCACCAAAGGACATTGATATCATGATAGTTTAGAAGATTATGTAAAATACAGTTCACTAAACAAAGAGTACTATAGTTCACCATAAGATAGTGTGCAACCCATTATGCCATATTAGAAGTTCGGTCATTGAAGCCGTTTATAAGCTCCCGATATGAAAATACATTTGCTCCTTATTTTTTTGAAATTATATTTTGTGATAATGTATTGCTGATTAAACATATGCTATAGTGCAGCAAGAGATAGCATATATACAATTTATTAAACATATGCCATAGCTTATCAAACATATACTACAACTCAGTGTCACCCAAAAAAAAAATGCTACGGCTCAGTAAAATCTTTTAAATTATATTATAGCTAGGAAAACATATACTCTAGCTCACTTAGGGGTGGTAATGGGGCGGGTATGGGGTGGATTTAGTCATACCCTCACCCATAGTCATTTTCAAGATTAATACTCAACCCATACCCATATTCATCGGGTACGAAGCGGATTTTATTTGGGTACATATAAAACAAAATGAATTAAACTCATTTTATACAAATATTCAACATCAAATAGTCAATATGCCATATGAACATCAAGCTTTCGACCAAATATCATATCCACCAAATACAACTTCCAAATTCAAGCAAAAAATTAGCATTCGATAGTTATAGTTTCTAACAAAATGTTTCATTAGAGTCTTGAATATAATGCAACTCAAAGTAACTGGCAAAATATATAAATCAAAACAACAAACTAGAACTTTGAATAAACATATATGAGTTTTATATGAGGAGGATATAGGATGGACATACGGAGGGTATTGATAAAATGGATATAAAGTGTGTATGGGGCCGGGTGAAAGCTATACGCATACCTGTTTTAGCAATAGCTGTGCCGTATCGATTTTTTTTCTCATTGTCAATACTTATACTCATACCCGTTACGTTGGGTGGAGTTTTGCGGATTTTAAGCGGGCTCGGGTCTTTTTGCCTGCCCTAAGCTCCCTAAACAAATATGAATACTAGAAGTTTACTTATTAAAACTCTCTATGTACTTACAGTATGGATAGTAAAGTTTATCTGCTCTCTAATTTTTTGTTAAATTATATTTTGTGGCAAATTATTTTTTATTAAACATATACTATAGCTTAGAAAAAGATATAATGCAACTCACTAAATATATACTATATCTCACTAAATATATACTAAAATTCATTAAACATATGCTACAACTCACCAAATTCTTGTATATTTTTTTATAGTACACTATAACTCACTAATATAACTCACTGAACAAATATCATACCAGAAATTTGCCCACTAGAACTATCTATATGCTTACTAAAAATGTGCATAATGTTGTTTGCTCATTATTTTTGCTAATGGAAAAGGTTTGAGTTTGTAAAATTTTAGTGAAGTGTAATCTTGTTATAAATCTTTGACCATGATCTAAACAAATCAAATGATTAATATGAAAAAAAGAAAGAACTAAATTCTTTTATGTTCTTTCAATGATAATAACTTAGTGAGTCAAATCTGGGTGCACAATTGTAAGTGCTAGTAAGTTATAGAATATTTTTAATGAGCTAAATTTAAATAAACCATGGTATATTTTAATGAGCCATATAGTACTTTTAGTAAGTAGAAACCTAATTGTACAGATATTACGATAAATTTGACTGCATGATATAACAACTGCTCATATAACTGCTCATCTCCACCTATTACTTGACGATTCCAAGGACATTTTTGCTTGAAAACTTGTTGATGGCAGTAGATCGATGCCGAAATCCTCTTCGTTTCTTAAAATTTGTATTGGTTACTTGTGCTCATTGGGATATCCTTTAATAGACTTTGATTCTTCCTCCATAGGTTCAAATCCTTATCTATGCCTTATCTAAACTCATTTCTACATCTACTTTGAAACTGTCTTTTATATATTTTCTAAGAATTCTTGAAAATCCGTCTCTCCATAAATAGATATATTTGCAAGGTTAAAACTACCTTTATCCGAATATTTCTATACCCGTAAGAGTGAGACTTACATTAAAAATTATTATGATTATTTTTTTTGTGTGAAGTTACTTATTATTATTTTTTAAGGAATACGATGCACCCACAAACTTTCATCTGATCCTCTCCAAAAAAAAAAAAAAAAAAACAGAACCCCTTTTGTCTGATTATCTCCGGGCAGCCACAAAAGGAAAGGGAGAAAAAAAAAACATAAAAATCGTACTATTAATAATCCAACTCCATTTTCCACGTGTTCTAAAATTCTGGTGCAAAGTTTGACTGTGGAATACTAATCACCCATTTAATCTCTTCCCAAGTAATGATTTTATAGTCACAATAGAACAACTAATAAAAATAAAGCTCATTAAAAACCAGTTCTTTTCTACACACTGATTTATATTTATATGGTCTTTGATTTATCCGCTCGAAATCTCCTCGTCATTTTTGTGATTTGGTGAGCGAAGAAGTAGGAGAGAGAAAGCAGCAATGGAAGCGTTGGAAGGAGGAGCAGATTACCTAGCTGATGAGAGAAAGAAGACGCAGTTTGATGTTGATGCTATGAAGATCTTCTGGGCTGGTGGCCGCCATGAATTTCAAATTGCTGATCGTATGGCTCGTCTTGTTGCGAGTGATCCTGTTAGTATATTTTTCTCTCTTTCTTCTGGGATGATCTATGGGTTTGTAATTTGTTGCTTCAGTTTTTTTGTGATTATTTAGAATTTTGGCGATTCTTGAGCTTTATATCTGTTCAATTTCCGGAATTTTGATGTTCTAGGTAGTGATTTATCTCACTATTGTTTGAATTTGAGCAGTCCTGCGTATCTGACAAAGTTCTGAGTTTGATTTCCGACCCATATGTAGTTGGTACTTTGTTTGAAATTGAGAGGGCTTGTTGTGCAGATGAGGGTTTGTTGGTCAATTGCGGTAATAAAATGCGTCTTTGAGGGTGTAATTTTCCTATTAAGGTTGTTTTGATTATGTCAAACAGTCAACGACAGTTATTGATGAAGATTTGGGGGAAAAGATGTACGATTCCATGAACT
>NCQV01123912.1:2040-21290 GCA_002740545.1 Lophocereus schottii
ATCAAATCCTTCCATAGGGGGCAAAGAGAGAACAACTTGAGCAAACCAGCAATAATCACTCATAGCAGACTCATTAGAAGCATGGGCTTCAACCTTGGGTATGCTAGGTCGCATAAGAGCAGTAAGCTCCACCTTCACATATCCTTGGTCGGGGTCCTCAGTAGAAATCCAATCAAATTCAGAAGGATCTTGATAATTCAAAATGTCTTCCACGTCAATCTCAAGGGAAGGGGAAAATTCATCCAATAGAGAAGAATTAGGAGATACCTCTTGCTCCTCCATATGGCAGAACATAGCATAGGACCCTTGTACTTCAAATGTTGTCCGCCCTTTTTTACATTATTATGGCAGCCCACGGTAGCCATAAAGGGCCTACCTAGTATAATTTGGGCATCATCGGTCTCAATCATATCAACAATCATAAAGTCTTTCAATATCCAAATATCTCATATTTTAATTGGCATGTCTTCTAGTTTGGCTAAGGGTTGTGTTTTAAAACCATCTACTAATTATAGTGAAAAGGGTGTGGGTTTGCTAGGTAGTCTATCCGGGGGTGTAAATGAAAAGCTAGCTTATTAGGAAATTTGGGCTTCTAACATCTTGTTGTGAGTTGTAAGCACATCAACCTTAGAGGCTAATTTGCTTAATATACTGATCTTGTTTTTGTTGCATCATAAGCATACTTTCCATCATAACCTCTAAATTGGACTTTTGGGGTACTTGTGGAGGGAAAAGAGGTCTTTAAAAACTAAGGGGTGGCCTAACATTAATTAGGGGCATATTCGGAGGGCTTGGATTAGACCTATATGGGAAATTCAAATGCTTACTCCAACTCGGATTATAAGTACTAGAGTAAGGGTAATTGGCCAGTCTCAGGTTGAAGTTTTAAACATAATTGGCTTCACTAGGCTCTTAGTAAAAAGGGCTTGCAACTTAACAATTCAAAGTTATATGTTCAATAGAACCATAAATTTTACTTGGGGGAGGGGCACTAGAATTTACAACATTAACATTTATACGGTCCAGCCTTTGAGTCATAGCATCAACTTTAGCAGAAAGCAAAGTAAGTGCGTCACCTTCAAGCTTCCTCCAACCCGCTTGGGTTGGCCTCGTTTAGTGGACCATTAAAAATTGTTGAGCTCCATCTCCCCAATAAAATTATAGGTTTCATCTTCAGTTTTATTCATCAAAGTTCATCCTGCCACAACGTCAATAGTGGACCTTCCAGGTTGGGTTATACCATTATAGAAAGCTTGAACAATCATCGATCCTTGAGGACCATGATAAGGGTATAACCATAGCAAATCCTTAAACCGCTACCAAGTCTCATAGAGCGTCTCATCATCCCTTTGATTGAAGTTGATGATTTGATTCTTCAAACTTATCGTTTTGCTCGGGCAGAAGAATTTAGCTGGGAAACCTCTAGTAAGCTCATCCTATGCGGGGGTACATCCCAAAGGCAAAGAATGTAGCCATGCTCTTGCCTTATCCCTAAGTGAGAAGGGAAATAATCGTAGTCGAATGGCATTGATGGAGACTCCGTAAGCTTCAGTGTGCCGCACACCTCTAAGAGGACCTAGAGGTGTAAGTTTCGGTATTCTAAGGGTGTGCCTCCAAACTGGGATTGTTGCACCAAGGAAATGAGAGCCGGCTTGAGCGCGAAATTATTTGTATCAACGATAGGGCAAGCAATGCTTGAGACGATTCCTTGGACTTTAGGGGTAACAAAGTCCTGAAGCGTCCTTCTTTGGTCACCTCCTCCTCTCATCATATTTGTTGAAGTTCTAATAGCCTCACGCCTTTGTTTTTCAGTCCTTTCCTTCTTCCTCTATAAATGGAAAGTCCTGTCGATCTCGGGATCGAGTTCGCATAGAAATAGACTTTGCATAAATAGGGACAATTCTTGCAAGCACAATCACCAACACCACTAACGCAATCAAACAATATATTTAAAGAAAATAAAACACTTAGTCAATTTCGTAAGACTAACCCAAAAGTTAACAAATTAGTCCCCGGCAACGGCACCAAAAACATAACACATTCGTAAGCGCACTAGTGACATAGTATGGACTAGAAGATCATTCTCAGGGACCAAAGTAATCCATGAAGTCTTTCCTATTAGAAAATGCTAAGCAATTACTTGATCGAGGTTTTTGATTTAACAACTTCTAATTAACTGATTCTAAATTCAATCAAGGAAAAATGCCTAGGGATTTATGTAGTTAAGAAGGGTATTGGATCAGTACAATCAACATGTGCTTTTCACTAAATGTATAATTTCGAGAAAATTGCAATCGATTTAAAATTTAGTCTATTCTTTCGAAATCAACCAAATTGCCTAAACTAAACCAAAGTTGTTCTTTCAAACTAATTTGTGTTAATCTAAGTCCAATATTTTTGATCACTTTCTTATCATCCCAACATGCAAATCTCTCTTTCGAGTCATCACTATATTAGGTCTTATCAAGTAGTTTAACAATTAAAATTCACCATTCAGTTCTTTATTCATCTCAAGGATGCAAGCAAATTTGGCCAAGTCCACTCACAACAATATAAAATGATCCAACTACACTTCCATTAACACACAAATCCCTGGACAAGATAAACTACTCATTCATGATTCAAAATTAAATAACTAACCAAATAATTCAATTAGATCTGAGAGGGAACGACATGACAATGACAGCCTCTAATAGTCTTCGAACCGCCAACAAGACCGACTTCTTCACTAAACATTCTCAATTGCACAAAAATCAAACTAAATTCCTAACTATAAAAAATAAAATTTTTGAGAATAGAAATGACTATCTGTATGTGTCTTCTCTTTTTTTCTGCTACTGAGGGACGGGTTTTAAGCAAGAGGTCGAGCATTCTCAGCCACATAGCCAAAGGGAGATAAAGAGGCCACAGTTACCAGCCCACTACGGTATGTGGCAGACATCACAGGCTGACCATAGTCTTGGGTGGAACTAAATTCTTTACTCTTTTGTTGCTCCACGAGTATAGCAACTCAAGGGTATCCGTGGGGGGGTTAATATACACTCAAATGAGGGTCAAATGCTGAGTCAAAATAGTCTAAATTCCTACAAATATCATCGAACAACCATACCCAAGCATAAATCGAGAATAGGAGTATAAATGGTAACTTAAAGCAAACAATTCTCCTATAAATGCAGTCAAATGACCCTAAAATAATATGTATAGTGAGCACTTATCAGCTGCTCACTCATATAACTCTTGGTAGGTCATGATTGGTTGCCCAGCTAATTGATTTTGAATCTACAAGGCCAAGCCCTCTTCAAACCTCCCTATCTTTGACCTTTCAAATGAAACAAATTCAGGGACAAACCTAGGCAATTTAGTAAACTTACTAGCATACTGTATCACAATCGCATTACCAGTTTCCTTCAGCTCCATAAACTCTTTCTCCTTTTCCCTTTGAACCACAACTGGATAAAATTTTGCCCTCAACTCCTTCATGAATTTACTCCAGGCTAATTCAGGCCCTGCGAGCGCCCTTAATAGTGTTCCATCAAATATCGACTTCACTTGTCAAATAATATGTCCCAATGTTTGTTTTCTTTTTTGTTTTTGGAACTTCTACCACTATAAAAATCGTCTCCATTCCCCCTACCCATTCCTCCAATTCCACTGGGTCATACTTTCCGCAAACACTACTGTGCTACCCTATCAGCTCATTTATCATCTTTAAGGGGGTTTTGGCAAGTACTTGGGAATTCGTTTCATTGGTTTAGTAAGTAAGCTCGGTCAGTGGTTCAGGTTCCCAATGTTGATAGCTAAATCAGGGGGAATTGGTGGAATTTCGTTAAAATTTGGTGGCACATTACATGAGACTTGCTCACCCAATCGCTGGCCATGGTCTGTGTTATCCCCTGCATGAATGTCCGCATTGTTTTGCGCCGATTCAGACATTCTGATCATACATCAAATGAAATTATTCAATCACTAGAACAACCCAAGATATAAGATAAGCATGCCTATTAAATACATTCAGTATGGCTCAAATATTATTTAAAACAGAACCCAAAGTTTCATTATATCATTCCATAACTGCCTGTTAACATATATAGCTGCGTGTTTATATACGTGATCAACAAAGTACATCACATCTAACTAATCAATCGCGATTAAAAATTAAACAACTAAAAAATAATTCAACGAGATCTAAGAGGGAAGGGCTTGGCAGTGATTGTTTCCAACAAAGTCTTCAAACTGCCAATAAAGTTGAGTTCCTCACTCAAGATTCTCACTTGCACAAAAATCAATGTAAATTCTTAACTACAAAAAGTAAAATTTTATAGAATAGAAATGACTATCTTTACGTGTCTTCTCTTTTCTTCTGCTACTCAGGGACAGGTTCTAAGCAAGAACTTGAGCATTCTCTACCACACAGCCGAAGGGAGATAAAGAGGCCACAGTTATTGGCTTACCATAGTCTGTGGCAGACACAACGGGCTTACCGTTGTCTTAGCTGGAGCCAAACTCTCCACTCTTCTCTTGCTTTACGGGTATAACATCTCAAGGGCATAGCATCTCAGGGCATAATTCCTGCAAATGCTAGGTCAAAATGGTCTAAATTCCTGCAAATATCATCAAACAACCAAACCCAAGTATAAATTGAGAATAGGAGTATAAACGAAAACCTAAAGCCCATAATTCTCCTAAAAATATAGCAAAATGAATACAAAATGATATATACATTAAGCACTTATCAGTTGTTCGCTCATACATCTTCTGGTGGGTCACGGTTATTGGTTGCTCAGCTAACTGATTTTGAATCTAGAAGGCCAAACCCTCTTCAAACTTCATCATCTTTAACCATTCAAATGACACAAATTTAGGAACAAACCTGGATAATCCTGTAAACTCACTAGCATACTACATCACAATAATATTACCAGTTATCTTCAGCTCCATAAACTCTTTCTCCTTTTGCCTTCGGACCAGCACTGGCTAAAATTTTTCCCTCAACTCCTCCAGGTCAATTCAGGCCCTACAAGCCCACACTTAACAGCGCTCCACCAAATGCCAGCTTCACCAGTCAAATAATACATCCCAATATTTACTTTCTTTTCTTCTAGAGCCTCTACCACCATAATCCATTGCCCTTATCCATTCCTGTAATTCCACTAGGTCATACTTTCCGTCATACACTTTAGGATTATGCTGTGCTATCCTATCTGCTAATTTATTATCTTTAGGAGCAGTTTCGGCAGGTACATGGGGTACATAGGAAATCTGCTTCACAGGTTTAGCTACTATGGTTGGCCAGTAGTTCAGGTTCCCAATGTTGTTAGCTTACTTAGGTGGAATTGGTGGCATTTTGGCTAAATTTGGTAGCACATTACATGAGACTCATTCACCCGATCCCTTGCCATAGTCTAAGTTATCCCCTATGTGAACTTTCGCATTGTTTTGCCCCAACTCAGACATTCTGACCATACATTAAAAAAAAATAAATGACATTCTGATCATGCATTAAACAAAACGATTCAATCACTGGAATAACCCAACATATAAGATAAGCATGCACAACCAATACATTTAATGTGACTCAAATATTATTAAAATATAGCCTAAAGCTTCATTATATCATTCCACAACAGCTTGTTTACATATATAGCTGCTTGGTTATATATATGATCAAGAAAAGTATATCACGTCGAACTACTCACTTATGATTAAAACTTAAACAACTAATGAAACAATTCAGTAAGATTTGAGAGGGAAGGCTTGGCACTGGCGGTCTCTAACAAAGTCTTCAAACCACCTACAAAATCGAGTTCCTCACTCAATATTCTCACTTACACAAAAATCAAACTAAATTCCTAACTACAAAAAATAAAATTTTTGGGGAGTAGAAATGACTATCTATATGTGTCTTCTCTTTTACTCTCCTACTGAGGGATGGGTTTTAAGCAAAAGCTCAAGCATTCTCAGTGCCACAGGTGAAGGGAGGTGAAGAGGCCACAGTTACCAGCTTGCCATGGTCCATAAGGGGTTAATATACACTCAAAGGAGGGTTAAATGTTGTGTCAAAAATGGTCTAAATTTGTACAAATATCATCCAATAGCCATACCCGAGAATAGCAGTATAAAAGGCAACTTAGAGCACACAATTCTCCTAAAAATGCAGCAAAATGACACCAAAATGATATATATGTTAGGCACTCATCAGCTGTTCGCTCATACAACTCTTGATAGGTCAAGATTGGTTGCCTAGCTAACTGATTTCGAAACTAGAAGGCCAAACCATCTTCAAACCTCCTAATCTTTAACCTTTCAAATAACACAAACTCAGGGACAAACTTGAATAATTCTGTAAACTTACTGGCATACTGCGTCACAATCATTTTAAGAGTTATCTTCAACTCCACAAGCTCTTTCTCCTTTTGCCTTTGCACCACAACTGGGAAAAAATTTTACCGTCAACTCCTCTAAGGATTTACTCCTGGTGACTTCAGGCCCTACAAGCCAGCCCTTAACAGTGTTCTATAAAATATCGGCTTCTTCACTCAAATAACACGTCCAAATGTTTACTTTCTTTTCTTCTGGAACCTCTACCACCATAAAAATTTTCTCCATGCCCACTACCCATTCCTCTAATTCCACTGGGCCATACTTCCCATCATACACTTTAGGGTTGTGCTGTCCTACCCTATCTGCTAATTTATCATCTTTAGGGGGTTGTGGGGTTTCAATAGGCACTTGGGGAATCCGCTTCATCAGTTTAACTACTAAGGTCGGCCAATAGTTCAGGTTCCCAATGTTATTAGCCAACTTATGGGGAGTTGGTGTCATTTCACCAAAATTTGGTGGCATATTACCTAAGACTTGTTCACCTGATCCCTTGTCATGATCCGAGTTATGCCTTATATGAATCTCCGCATTGTTTTACACTAATTCAGACATTCTGATCATATATTAAACGAAACGATTCAATCACTGGAATAACCCAACATATGACATAAGCATGCCCAATAAATATAGTTAATATGGCTCAAATATTATTTAAAATAGAACCTAAAGCTTTATTATATCATTCCATAATTGCTTGTTTACATATATGGCTCCTTGTTCATATATATGATCAACAAAAGTATATCACATCTAACTACTCACTCATGGTTAAATATTAAACAACTAACGAAATAATTCAGCAAGATCTGAGAAGGAAGGCTTGGCAATGACAGTCTCCAACAAAGTCTTCAAACCGCCAACAAAGCCGAGTTCCTCACTCAATATTCTCACTTACATAAAAATCAAACTAAATTCCTAACTATAAAAAATAAAATGTTGGAGAATAGAAATGGCTATCTATTTGTGTCTTCTCTTTTTTTCTGCTCTAGGGGACAGGTTTTAAGTAAGATCTCGAGCATTCTTTGCCAGACAGCCAAAGGGAGACAAAGAGGCCACAGTTACTAGCTTACCACGGTCTGTGGCAGACACCACGGGCTAACCGTGGTCTAGGCCGGAAGTAAATTCTCTACTTTTCTCTTATTCCACAGGCATAGCATCTCAAGGGCATCCGTTGGGGATTAATATACACTCAAATAAAGGTTAAACACTGTGTCAAAATGGCCTAAATTCCTGTAAATATCATCAAAATGTCATACCAATGCATAAATCAGGAATAGGAGTATAGATGGCAAATCAAATAACCTAATTCTCCTAAATATGCGACAAAATGACTCTAAAATGATATATACATTAGGCACTTATCAGTTCTTCGCTATACAACTCTTCGTGGATCAAGATTGGTTACTGCGCTAACTGATTTCGAATCAAGAAGACCAAACCCTCTTCAAACCTCCTCATCGTTAACCTTTCAAGTGACACAAATTTAGGGACAAACCTGCATTATTATGTAAACATACTAGCATACTGCATCACAATCACATTTGCAGTTATCTTTAGCTCTGTAAACTCTTTCTCCTTTTACCTTTGGACCACAACTGGGTAGAATTTTGTGCTAAACTCCTCGAAGAATTTACTTTAGGTGAATTCAGGCCCTATGAGCCTACCCTTTATAATCTTCTACCAAATACCAGCTTCACCAATCAAATAATACGATGCAATGTTTACTTTCTTTTCTTCTGGAACCTCTACCACTATAAAATTTTCTCAATTTTCCTTAACCATCCGTCCAATTCCACTATGTCATACTTTCTATCATATGCTTAAGGTTGTGGTGTGCTACCCTATCTGCTAATTTGCCATCTTTAGGACGGGTTTTGGTAGGTCGTTGGGGAATTCGCTTCACCAGTTCAGCTACTAAGGTTGGCCAATATTTCAGGTTCCCAATATTGTTAGCTAACTCAGGGGGAATTGCTGGCACTTCGCCAAAATTTGTTGGTGTATTACATGAGGCTTGTTCGCTCGATCCCTAGCCATAGTCCAAGTTGTCCCCGATATGAATCTCCACATTGTTTTGCACCGATTCAGACATTCTGATTGTACGTTAAAAGAAACGGATCTATTACTGGAATAACCCAACATATAAGATAAGCATGCCCAATAATTATGTTTAATATGGCTCAAATATTATTTAAAACAGAACCCAAAGTTTCATTATATCATTCCATAACTTCTTATTTACGAATATATTTGCTTGTTTATGTACATGATCAACAAAAGTATATCATATCTAACCACTCACTCGTGATTAAAAATTAAGCAACTAACCAAACAACTCTACGACATCTGACAAGGAACAGCTTGGCAATGACAGTCCGTAACAAAGTCTTCAAACCACCAATAAAACCGAGTTCGTCACCCAAGATTCGCACTTACACAAAAATTACACTAAATTCCTAACTATAAAAAGTAAAATTTTGAAGAATATAAATGACTATCTGTATGTGTCTTCTCTTTTTTTCTACTGTTGAGGGAGGGGTTCTAAGCAAGAACTCGAGCATTCTCAGCCACACAGCCAAAGGGAGATGAAGAGGCTATAGTTACCAGCGTACCACTGTCCATGGCAGACACCACGGGCTGACCGTGGTCTTGGCCAGAGCCAAATTCCGTACTCTTCTCTTGCTCTACGGGCATAGTATTCAGGGGTACAACATCTCAGGGGCATCTGTGTGGGGTTAATATACACTCAAATGAGAATCAAATGCTAGGTCAAAATGGCCTAAATTCCTACAAATATCATCAAACAACCATACACAAGAGTAAATCGAGCATAAATGGTAACTTAAAGCACACAATTCTCCTAAAAATGTAGCAAAATAAAAGTAAAATAATATATACATTGAGCACTTATCAGCTGCTTGCTCATATAACGCTTGGTAGGTCCAGATCAGTTGTCCAGCTAACTGATTTCGAATCTAGAAGGCCAAACCCTCTTCGAACCTCCCCATTTTTAACCTTTCAAATGACAGAAATTCAAGGACTAACCTGGATAATTCTGTAAACTTACTGGGATGCTACATTACAGTTATATTACCAGTTATCTTCAGCTCCATAAACTCTTTCTCCTTTTGCCATTGGACCACCACTAGGTAAAATTTTTCCCTCAACTCCTCCAAGAATTTACTCCAGGTCGATTCAGCTCCTACGAGCCCCGATTAATAGTGTTCCACTAAATATCAGCTTCACCAGTCAAATAATATGTCCCAATGTTTACTTTCTTTTTTTTTGGAGCCTACACCACTGTAAAATTTTTCTCCATTCCCCTTATCCATTCCTCTAATTTGACTGGGTTATACATTTTATTATACACTTTACAGTTGTGCTGTGTAATCCTATCTGCTAATTTATCACCTTTAGCAGGGGTTTTGATATGCCCTTGGGGAATCTGCTTCATTAGTTCAATTACTAAGGTCGGCCAGCAGTTCAAGTTTTCTATGTTATTAGATAACTCAAGAGGAATTGGTGGCATTTCACCAAAGTTTGGGGGCACATTGAATGACACATGTTCACCCTATCCCTCGCGATGGTCTGAGTTATCCCCTATATGAATCTCCGCATTATTTTGCACTGATTTAGACATTCTAATTATACATTAAATGGAACGATTCAATTACGGGAATAATTGGACATATAAGATAAGCATACCCAACGAATACATTTAATATGGCTCAAATATTATTTAAAACAGAACCCAAAGTTTCATTATATCATTATGTAACTTCCTATTTACATATAGATATGCTTGCTTATATACACGATCAACAAAAGTATATCACATCTAGTTACTCACTTGTGATTTAAATTAAACAACTAAGTGAACAATTTAGTGAGATTTGAGAGGGAAGAGCTTGGCAATGACGATCTCCAACAATGTTTTCAAACCACCCACAAAACTAAGTTCCTCACTTAATATTCTCACTTGTACAAAAATCAAACCAATTTCCTAACCACAAAAAATAAATTTCTGGAGAATAGAAATGATGTGTCTTATCTTTTTTTATACTGCTGAGGGATGGGTTTTAAGCAAGAGCTCAAGCATTCTCAGCCACACAGTCGAACAGAGACGAAGAGGCCACAGTTATCAGCTTACCACAGTTTGTGGTGCACACCACAGGCTGACCGTGGTCTTGGCTAGAGCCAAATTCTCTACTCTTCTCTTGCTCCACAGGCATAGCATCTCAGGGGCATCCATACGAGACTAATATACACTCAAATGAGGGTTAAATGCTAAGTCAAAATGGTATAAATTCCTACAAATATCACCAACCAACTGCACTCAAGCATAAATCGAGAATAAGAGTATAAATGGAAACTTAGAGCACACAATTCTCCTAAAAATGTAACAAAATGACCCTAAAATGATATATACGTTAAGCACTTATCAGCTGCCCACTCATATAACTCTTGGCAGGTTAAGATTGATTGCCCAGCTAACTAATTTAAAATCTAGAAGGCCGAACCCTCTTAAAACCTCATTATCTTTAACCTTCCAAATGATAGAAATTCAGGGACAAACCTTGATAATTCTGTAAACTTACTAGCATACTACATCACAATCATATCACAGTCAGCTTCAACTCTATAAACTCTTTCTGCTTCTGCCTTTGGACGACAACTGGGTAAAATTTTTCCCTCAACTACTCTAGGAATTTACTCTAGGCGGATTCAGGCCCTACGAGCCTATCCTTGACAGTTTTCCATCAAATATTAGCTTCACCAGTTACATAATACGTCCCAATATTTACTTTCTTTTCTTCTAGAACCTCTAGAATAATAAAAAAATTCTCCATTCCTGTTACCCATTCTTCCAATTCCACTGGGTCACACTTTCCATCATACACTTTAGGGTTGTGCTGTGCTACCCTATCTGCTAATTTATCATCTTTAGGAGAGGTTTCGGTATGTACTTGGGTAATTCGCTTCATCAGTTCAGTTACTAAGGTCGGCCAGTACGTCAAGTTCCCAATGTTGTTCGCAAACTTAGGGGGAATGGGTGGCATTTTGCAAAATATTGGTGGCACATTACATGAGACTTGTTCACCGATCCCTAGCCATGACTATCCATATGTGTCTTCTCTTTTTTTCTACTGTTGAGGGATAGGTTTTAAGCAACAGCTCAAGCATTCTCAGCCACACAGCAAAAGGGAGACAAAGAGGCCGCATTTACTAGTTTACCACGGTCTGTGGCAGACACCACAGGCTGACCGTGGTCTTGGCTGAAACCAAATTCTCTACTCTTCCCTTACTCCATGGGCATCGCATCGCAAGGGCATCCGTGGGGCGGTTAATACACACTCAAATTAGAGGTACATACTATATGAAAATGGTCTAAATTCCTGCTAATATCATTAAACATCCATACCCATGCCTCAATCGAGAATGCGAGTATAAATGACAACTTAAAGCACACAATTCTCTTAAAAATGGAGCAAAACGACCCTAAAATGGTATATACGTTAAGCACTTATTAGCTGTTCACTCACAAAATTAGTTGCCTAGCTAACTGATTTCGAATTTAGAAGGCCAAACTGCCTTCAAACTTCCTCATCTTTATCCTTTCAAATGACACAAATTTAGGGATAAACCTGGATAATTCTGCAAACTTATGGGCATATTGTATCAGAGTCATATTACCAGTTATAATTAGCTCCATAAACTCTTTCCCCTTTTACCTTTGGACCATAACTAGTAAAATTTCACCCTCAACTCTTCCAATAATTTACTTCAGGTGAATTCAGGGGCTGCGAGCCTACCCTTAGCAGTGTTCCACCAAATATCAGCTTCACCACTCAAATAATACATCCTAATGTTTACTTTCCTTTCTCCTAGAGCCTCTGCCCCTATGAAGATATTCTCCACTCTCCTGACCCATACCGCTAATTCCACTGGTTTATACTTTCCATCATACACTTTAAGGTTGTGTTGTGCTACCTTATCTGCTAAGTATCATCTTTAGGGGTTTTGGTAGGTACTTAGGAAATCAGCTTCATTAGTTCAACTATTAAGGTCGGACAGTAGTTCATGTTCCCAATGATTTTAGCTAACTCAAGGGGAATTGGTGGCATTTCGCAAAATTTTTGTAGCACATTACATGAGACTTGCTCCCCCGATCCTTGGCGATGGTCTGAGTTATCCTCTATATGAATCTCCGCATTCTTTTGCACCGATTTAGACATTCTAATCATATATTAAATGAAACGATTCAATCACTAGAATAACCCAACATATAAGATAAGCATGCCCAACAAATACATTCAATATGGCTCAAATATTATTTAAAACAGAACCCAAAGCTTTATTATATCATTACATAACTGCTTGTCTACATATATAGCTACTTGTTTATATAAGTGATCAACAAAAGTATATCACATCTAACTACTCACTCATGACTAAAACTTAAACAGCTAACCAAACAATTCGGCAAGATATTAGAGGGAAGGGCTTGGCAATGATAGTATCCAACAAAGTCTTCAAACTGCCAACAAAATCAAGTTCCTCACTTGAGATTCTCACTTGCACAAAAATCAAACTAAATTCCTAACTACAAAAAATAAATTGTTGGAGAATAGAAATGACTATCTATATGTGTTTTCTCTTTTTTTCTGCTGCTGAGGGATGGGTTTTAAGCAAGAGCTCGAGCATTCTCAGCCATGCAGCCAAAGTGAGATGAAGAGGCTACAGTTACCAGCTTACCACAGTCCGCGATGGACACCACGGGCTAGCTGTGATCTGGCTGGAACCAAATTCTCTACTGTTCCCTAACTCCACTGGCATAGCATCTCAAGGGCATCTATGGGGGGTTAATATAAACTCAAATGAGGGTTAAATACTGTGCCAAAATGGTCTAAATTCTTGCCAATATCATCAAACAACCATACCCAAGCCTAAATCGAGAATATGAGCATAAATGGGAATTTGAAGCCCACAATTCTCTTAAAAATGTAGCAAAATGACCTTAAAATGATCTATGACTCAAGCACTTGTCAGCTGTTCGCTCATGCAACTCTTCGTAGGTCAAAATTGGCTGCCCAGCTCATTGATTTCGAATCTAAAAGCCCAAACCATTTTCGAACCTCCTCATCTTTAATTTTTCAAATGATACAAATTCAGGGATGAACCTGGATAATTCTGTAAACTTACTGGCATACTATATCACAGTCATATTACCAGTTATCTTCAGCTCCGTAAACTCTTTCTGCTTTTGCCTTTAGACCACAACTAGGTACACTTTCGACCTCAATTCTTCCATGAATTTACTCCAGGTGAATTCAGGCGCCACGAGCCTACCCTTAACAGTGTTCCTCCAAGTATGAGCATCACCAGTCAAATAATACGTCCTAATGTTTACTTTCTTTTCTTCTAGAACCCTTGCCACCATAAAAATATTCTTCATCCTCCTTACCCATTCCTCTAGTTCCACTGGTTCATACTTCCCGTCATACACTTTAGGGTTGTACTGTGCTACCTTATCTGCTAAATATCATCTTTAAAAAGGTTTTCAGTAGGTACTTAGGGAATCCACTTCATCAGTTCGACAATTAAGCTCGGCCAGTAGTTCAGGTTCCCAATGATGTTAGCTAACTTAGGGGAATTGGTGGCATTTCACCAAATCTTGGTGGCACATTACATGAGACTTGTTCACCCGATCCTCAGCGATGGTTCGAGTTATCCGCTATATGAATCTCAACATTATTTTGCACCGATTCAGACATCATATGTTAAACAAAATGATTCAATCTTTGGAATAACCCAATATTTAAGATCAGCATACGCAACAAACACGTTCAATGTGGCTCAAGTACTATTTAAAATAGAACCCAAACCATCATTATATCTTTCCATAACTGCTTGTTTACATATATTGTTGCTTATGTATACATATGATCAACAAAAATATATCACATCTAACTACTAACACATGATTAAAAACTAAATAACTAATGAAACAATTTAGTAAGATTTGAGTGGGAAGGCTTGGCAATGACAGTCTCCATCAAAGTCTTCAGACCGCAAACAAAACCGAGTTCCTTACTTAATGTTCTCACTTGCACAAAAATCAAACTAAATCCCTAACTACATAAAATAAAATTTTGGAGAATAGAAATGACTATCTATATGTGTCTTCTTTTTTTTTTCTGATGCTAAGGGATGGGTTTTAAGAAGGAGTTCGAGCATTCTCAACCACAAAGATGGATGGAGATGAAGAGGCCATAATTACTAGCTTACCACGGGTAGACCATGGTCTTAGCTGGAATTAAATTCTCTACTCTTTTCTTACTCTACGAGCATAGCATCTGAAGGGCATCTGCCGGGGTTTAATATACATTCAAATGAGTGTTAAATACAGTGTTCAAATGGTCTAAATTCCTACAAATATCTACAAACAACCATGCCCAAGCATAAATCGAGAATAAGAGGATAAATGGTAACTAAAAGCACACAATTATTCGAAAAATGCAATAAAATCACCCTAAAATGATACATTCATTAAGTACTTATCAGCTGTTCATTCACAGAGCTCTTGATAGGTCAAGATTGGTTGCCCATCTAACTGATATCGAATTTAGAAGGCCAAACCCTCTTCAAATGTTCTCATCTTTAACCTTTAAAAAAAAAAACAAATGTAGGGACAAACCTGGATAATTCTATAAACTTACTGTCATACTGCATCACAGTCATATCACCGGTCAGCTTCAGCTCCATAAACTCTTTCTCGTTCTGCCTTTGGACGACAATTGGGTAAAATTTTACCCTCAACTCCTCTAGGAATTTCCTCTAGGTGAATTCAGGCCCTATAAGCCTACCCTTGATAGTTTTCCATCAAATATCAGCTTCACCAGTCAAATCATACGTCCCACTATTTGCTTTCTTTTCTTCTAGAACCTCTACCACTATAAAAATTTTCTCTATTCTCATTACCCATTCCTTCAATTCCACTAGGTCATACTTTTCGTCGTACACTTTCGGATTGTACCATGTTACCCTATCTGCTAATTTATCATCTTTAGGAGGGGTTTCGATAGGTGTTTGGGAAATTTGGTTCATCAGTTCAGCTACTAAGGTTGGCCAGTAGTCTAACTTTCTAATGTTGTTCGCTAACTCAGGGGGAACTCCTGGCATTTCAACAAAATTTAGTAGCAGATTACATGAGACTTGTTCACCCAATCCCTGGCCATGGTATGAGTTATGCCTTATTTGCATCTCCGCATTGTTTTGCACCGATTCAGACATTTTAATCGTATATTAAACGAAACGATTCAATAACTGAAATCACCCAACAAATACGATAAGCACGCTTACCACAGTTACTAAGGTCTGTTTTAAGCAAGACCTCAAGCATTCTCAACCACATAGTCGAAGGGATATGAAGAGGTCACAGTTTGTAGCTTACCACAGTCCGTGGCAGATACCACGAGCTGACCGTGGTCTTGGCTGGAATCAAATTCTCCACTATTCTCTTACTCTACGGGCATAGCATCCTTGGGGCACCCATGATGATTTAGTATACACTCAAATGAGGGTTAAACACAGGGTCAACATGGTTTAAATTGCTGTAAATATCATCAAACAACCAAACCCAAGCATAAATCGAGAATAGGAGTATAAATAGCAACTTAAAGTACACAGTTCTAATAAAAATGCAGCAAAATGACCCTAAAATAATATATACATTAAGCACTTATCAGCTGCTCGCTCATATAACTCTTAGTAGGTCAAGATTGGTTACCCAACTAACTAATTTCGAATCTAGATGACCAAACCCTCATAAAACCTCCTCATCTTTAGCCTTCCAAATGATATAAATTCAGGGACAAACCTAGATAATTCTATAAACTTACTGGCATACTTCATCATAGTCATATTACCAGTTATCTTTAGCTCCATAAACTCTTTGTCCTTTTACCTTTGGACCGTAACTGGGTAAAATTTTACCCTCAACTCTTCCAACAATTTACTCCAGGTCAATTCCGGCCCCACGAGCCTCCCTTAACCGTGTTCCACCAAATATCAGCTTCATCAGTCAATAATACATCCCACTGTTTGTTTATCTTCTTCTAGAACCTCTATCACTATAAAAATTTTCTCCATTCCCCTTACCCATTCTTCCGATTCCACTGGGTCATACTTTTCGTCATACACGTTAGGGTTGTGCTGCGCTACCCCATCTGCTAATTTATCATCTTTAGAAGGGGATTCAATATGTACTTTGAGAATCTACTGCATTAGTTCAGTTACTAAGGTTGGCTAGTCGTTTAGAATTCCAATGTTGTTAGCTAACTCAGGGGAAATTGGTGGTGTTTGACCAAAATTAGGTGGCAATTTACATGAGGCTTGTTCACTCGATCCCTGGCTATGATCCGAGTTATCACCTATATGAACCTCTGCATTATTTGGAACCAATTCACATATTGTGATCATACATTAAATGAAATGATTCAATGACTAGAATAACCCAACATATAAGATAAGGATGCTCGATAAATACATTTAATATTAAAATAGAACCCAAAGCCTCATTATATCTTTCCATAACTACTTATTTACATATATAGCTGCTTGTTTATATATGTGATCAACAAAAGTATATCACATCTAACTACTCACTCATGATTAAAAATCAAACAACTGACCAAACAATTCAGCAAGATCTGAGAAGGAAGGGCTTGGCAATGATAGTCTCCAACAAAGTCTTCAAGGCACTAGCAAAATCGAGTTCCTTACTCAAGATTCTCACTCGCACAATAATCATACTGAACTCCTAACAACAAAAAATAAAATTTTGGAGAATAGAATTGATTATCTATATACGTCTTCCCTTTTTTTCTACTGTTACGGGATGCATTTTAAGCAAGAGCTTGAGCATTCTTAGCCACACAGCCGAAGGGAGATGAAGAGGCCACAGTTACCAGCTTACCACGGTCCATGGCAGACACCACAAGCTAACCGTGGTCTTGGCTAGAACCAAATTGTCTGCTATTCTCTTGCTCCACAGGCATAGCATCTCAAAGGCATCCGTGGGGGGTTAATATATGCTCAAACAAGGGTTAAATGTTGGGTCAAAAAGGTCTACATTCCTGCAAATATCATCAAACAACCGTACCCAAGCATAAATTGAGAATATGAGTATAAATGGCAACTTAAAGCACACAATTCTCCTAAAAAATGTAGCAAAATAATCCTAAAATAATATATACGTTTAGCACTTATCAGCTGCTCCCTCATATAACTTTTGGCAGGTCAAGATTGATTGCCCAGCTAACTTATTTCAAATCTAGAAGGCCAAAGCTTCTTCAAACCTCCTCATCTTTAACCTTTCAAATGACACAAATTCAGGGACAAACCTGGATAATTCTGTAAACTTACCAAAATACTGCATCACTGTCATATTACCAGTTATCTTCAGCTCCATAAACTCTTTCTCTTTTTGCCTTTGGACCACAACTGACTAAAATTTTCCCCTCCACTCCTCAAACAATTTACTCCAGGTCAATTCAGGCCCTACGAGCCTCCCTAGTGTTCCACCAAATATCATTTTCATCAGTCAAATAATACGTCCTAATGTTTACTTACTTTTCTTTTGGAGCCTCTGCCACTATAAAAATTTTACCCATTCCCTGTACCCATTCCTCCAATTCCACTAGGTCATACTTTCCGTCATACACTTTAGGGTTATATTGTGCTATCCTATCTGCTAATTTATGATCTTTAGGATGCATTTCCGTAGGTACTTGGGGAATCCGCTTCATCAATTTAGCTGCTAAGGACGACCAGTGGTTCAGGTTCCCAATGTTGTTAGCTAACTTAGGTAGAATTGGTGGTATTTCTCCAAAATTTGGTGGCACATTATGTGAGGCTTATTCACCCGATCCTTGGCCATGGTCTGAGTTATCTCCTATATGAATCTTCGCATTGTTTTGCACCAATTCAGACATTTTGATCATATATTAAGTGAAACGATTCAATCACTGGAATAACCCAACATGTAAGATAAACATGCCTAACAAATGCATTTAATATGGCTAAAATATTGTTTAGAATAGTATATCATTCCATAGTTGCTTGTTTAGATATATCGCTACTTGTTTAGATACATGATCGACAAAAGCTTATCACATCTAACTGACTAAATAAGGTAAGCTTTGACTCCTACCCAAACCAAAATGCTAACTAGCACCTAGGGACTAAATCCATCACATGTCTAAAAAGAGAAAAGGACCATGTCATCACTGTTGAAAGGATTTGACTGACTATATACAATGTCATGTGCTACACAAAATGCATCTATGCAATCCAAACATGTTACATACATGTGGGGCTTAAAGTGTAACCTACTTAAATCAACATCTGAAACTACCTAACGATCCTTACATGGATTGTAATTTGGGTCGGACTCGCCCTCAGGCTCCTCACTTGAGTCAAAGCTGCTGTTTGATGCTCATGTCTCTACCTCGTCGATCTCCTAATCCTTCAACTGCTCTCCCATTGCCTTATCGATCTCCTGGTCAATTCGCTGCTCCCCCACTACCTCATCAACCTCCTGATCCTCCTCTAGATCACTTGCTTCCTCTAGATGTTCCTCGAGATCCTCCATGTGGTTGTCATGAGGACTAAGTACCATGATCTCCGGTGTATCGGAGAGATCCACCACACATGAGCCTCGCTAAGACTATTAGGCATCTGAGGAGTGCTTGATGCAAGTGGCGATGGTAGTCCCTGTGCAGGTGCGAGTGGTGCAGGCGAGGGATATGCGTGGTGCAAAGGAAAAATGTGCTGAAGAATCTCCATGATGATCCCGCTCTGCTGGAACT
>NCQV01123923.1:0-10287 GCA_002740545.1 Lophocereus schottii
ATAAAGTTTATAGAGTAGAAAAAAGCCACCAATAATAAATCAAAAGAGATGGATTGTTGGAGCTTTGAAGAAAACAAGGCATTTGAAAATGCAATTGCAGAGCTAGGTAATGAGTGCCCAACCTTGTTCCAAGAGATTGCCCTTAGGGTTCCAGGAAAGAGCATTGAGCAAATCCAAATGCACTATGCTGAATTGGTCAGAGATCTTGAGATTATTGAAAATGGCTTCCTTGATGATGCATTGGACGCCTTTGATCCTCCAAAAACTGAGCCTAACATGGCTTCAAATGCAACACCTCGTCGTGTGCTAAGGAAGAGGGGTACTCCCTGGACTGCAGCTGAACATGAGTGAGTAAACCCATTCGAATGTTCTCTCACTTTGATATGTCAATTCTTCATGTATTTGTAGTATGATCAACATGCATCCTTTTCATATAATTGAAAAAAAATATATTTAGCATTGCTATATTTCTGAATTAATTACGAACATAGGTAAGTGTCTCCTCTCCAACAAATATGAGATGCTATAATTTGAAAATTCAATATATTCTTTATTGTATAGATTTTTGAAATTCAGTATGATAAATAAGCACAAATTTCATAGAGAAGTTTGAAATAGTTTCATAAGTATTCAAAAGACAAATTTTGTACAATATAATTTGTAAAGAAATAAGATAAAAAATCTATCATTGTTTTTCTCCATTCCTACATAAACTTTAGCTAATTAATCCGGCCCCTATGCATGCATCTTGACGGTTGTTCTTGAGCTGGCCGTTCATATTAACTAAAACGGTGTGTCATGACTTCACATGTAGACAAGGTAATTTTACATTAGCGCTAGTAAAACAAATGTTACGTAAAATGACTTATTTACTTTATATGATCAATCGTTCAAATCACATGGGACTTACATTTACACATCATGCATCTTTTGTTTGAATAATCACATATGATTTGATTTGATTCTAAGGTGTTTTTAGATTTGCAACTTTAAGTCATGTGTTTAGATGAATGCAGGGCTTTCTTGGTAGGTTTGGAGAAGTATGGGAAGGGAGACTGGAAAAGCATTTCAAGGTACGGTGTGAAAACAAGAACGCCAACCCAAGTAGCAAGCCACGCCCAAAAATACTTTGAAAAGCTTCGAAAATTTACTCAACAAGAAGCTGAAGCTAAATTACTTGCTGGAGCTGCTTCTTCTGCTGCTGCAAATGACAATGTAAACCCGTAGTCATCATATATATGTATGAGATCACAAGATAAATAAGGGAATGCCCATCATACATACTTGTTAAGAAGTTAATATTGCATGAAATCTTATATTTTACTACATTGTGTCTTAATGCCTAATCACATGGATCCCTATGCTTAACCTCGTCTGGATTAATAAAAATTGGGGTTAACTTTTATTGTTGTTTTGAAGCTATTTAGCATTACTTGCTTCATTGTTTTAATTAATTTATTTTTACATTTCTTATCATTTACTTTTTAATTAGACATGTTCGCTTCAGTGGGTCGGAGCTTTTCTTAACAACAAAGGTTGTATAGACCTTTATTTTTTTTTTATTTCTTTTTTGGGCTATAAAGGTCATTCACTTTGAAAACTAGCTACACAAGCCTCTAACGTCCTGTTTTCTACTCATCCAAAAAAAGGAAAGTAGAGCAGAAAATCCAATAGAAGAAAGTTTTAAAACATTGCTAAACGTTAAAAAAAGTAAAAATTTTCCCATATTCAAGTTTTGCTGGAAAAATAAACAATATGACATGACCTATATGTTGTAATAATGAAATAAAAAAATATTTATGTTTGACGTATAGTAAAATACTTCATCTAACCTTTAAATTTTAAAAATAAAAATATGTTTTTCTTAATATTGTTATAATTTAATAAGTTGTATAGTATTGTCTTGTTTTTCTCCATTTTATAGTATTAAATTTCACATTTTTAAAATTTTTAAAATTAATTTTAATAACTTTTCAAAATCATTTTAATTTTTTGAAATTTTTCTTAAGTATTGTTTTAAATTTTATAAAAGTTTTTCATTTTTTTTTCTTTATTTGCAAATTCAAACTTGTTAAGATGAAGCACATTTTCCTTTAATACATCAGAAAGAAAAAAAAACATTGAGTACATGAATATAAACTCCACATTAACAACGTCAGGGCTAGAGAATTTTATAACTTTACTATGATCTTCATAATTAAATTATAAAAATGTTAAGAAACCTAAAATTACAATGGTTTTTAAAAGTTATTAAAATCAATTTAAAAAATTTTGTTCTTGTACTCTCCATTTCACTGGAATCAAGTTACTGTTGACCCAATAAAAGATTAATGTTTTGTTTTATTAAACGATTTTCCTTAAAAGCTCCCGTGGAACATATGGACAACGAACAATTGCTAAAGGACTTCGAAGACATTATGATCAACATCAACGAATACTGTGAAGTTGTGAATAAAAAAATTGAACTCTTTGAAGAAATAATTGTTGATCTTAGAGTTGATCTTAGAAAAGCTCGTGAAATCACAACTCATTTCTATCGAACTATTGAAAAGCTCAAAGAAAACTATTCCAAGAAAGATTGTAAAAAAGTCCGAACTGAACTTTCTGAGCTATCTTTTCGTCCTCAAACTATCCAGGGAAATGCTTCAAGCCCCTTCTCTGAAAAAGACAAAGAGAAGCATGAAATTGAAGGCTAAGTTGTCAGCTCAAAGACCAGTTATTCAACATACTGGCATCAGAACTATTGACATATCATCAGATATGTTCTATTAGAACTATTACGAGGCAACCATGCTTGTCTACTAGAAAATTTCTGAACTTTAATATAATCCTAAGGATTCTTCATTTTCCAGGATTCTTGCTTTTAAAAAAGCAAGCCCTGAACTTATCTTTGAACTCTTTACCTATGGGTATTTGAACTTTCTGTATCCAAGTTTAAGTCTGATCCAATTACAAAAATTTTAGAAGACTTCAAAAATCAAGAACTTCAGCAAAAAATATGCATGTCTTCGTTTTTTTTTCCTCAATCTCCCCTGAGAAAGATGACGAAACTATTTTATGAAGCTATTCATCTAGTGAAAATCAGCAACATCATTCCCAAAGTAACTATTCAAGCTGAAAAGAATAAACATTTCAAGGCTCCTGCTTTTCACAAATCATGAATGAACTATAAAAGATCTACTGGGCATTAGCCATCAAATGTCAGAGCGAACGGCTAATGAGTAAAGGGGCAATAACATTATATTATGAAAACAACTTGATCCTCATCGCTACAGAAGGTGCCGAGTATATCTCTACTGGTGACAGACTTTTTGACTCTAGCTATGAACTAGAGCCCAAGGACTTCCGCGGAAGCCCAATAGTGCGAACGAAATTTCTAGAACTTTATCAATTAGAGAAAGAAAAGGCCAAATCACAAATCATGCCAGGAAAATAAATAATGTAGGGGCACAAGAAAACAAAGGAGATAAGAAACTCTACTAAGAACAGTGAACTCTATCATGTGATTGTAATTTTATTTTTTTAAATCTTATCCCTGTGATGTAAACGCTGATGTCAAAGTGCACTTCCCTTCCCCTAGAAATAAGGACTTAGGAATCGGAGGAAGGTAGAGTTTGTAAATTCTACAATTTCCTCTGTAAAAATACCCTTGTATGGGGATGTTCTAATTTCCTCTTTCTGGGAAAGGGGAACAACTAGCAATGAAATAAAGAAATCTTTCTTTAAACTTGTGTCAAATAATTTTTCTTACAATCTTAATTAGAGAGAGAATATTAGTAAGAATGAAATACATTTGAAAATTAAGTAATTCACGCAACAGACGACGAGTAAGGGGCGGTCGAAAAAGTAAGATAAATAGAACTCTTGAAAGTATAATTTCTCTAACTTAATTTTATTTTGAAAGATTGCATGGCATACTATTTAGAATTTCATTTTGCTAGTTTAGTATCCGAGTACCATCTTAAAATCTTTGTCTGTCAATCTAAAGAACTTCAAAAGCTCTAAAAAATAGTTTTATCACTTTTTTCTCTAAAAAACCACTCGAAAATCTCACTTATTTTGGTAGAGCCCTACCCAGATTTTAGAATAAACTTAAAAGTTTTAATTTGAAAAGGCCTTTTACTATTAAGTAAAAATTATCTTCAATTTAAACATGAGTTATCCAAGAAATAAACTGCAATCCACATCTAAATTAAATCAAGAAGGAGACTGTTTAGCTGAACAAAATTTTAATCTACCTAACTTAAAACATTATACTCAAGATCAAGTATGAGATTTTTTAAGGCCTTTTGATTTAACACCTAGAAGTTTAAGATAGAATTTGCTAAATTATTATAAAACTCGATTAACTTACCTCTCGATGCTTCCCAAAAGTGTTCACCTTATAACTATAAATTTATTATAAGACAATATTGCTTTATTAGAATTAACTTTCGAACACACTATATGGTATCAACCTAATAGGAACATAAATGAATCTTAGATCTATTACACGGATGAACACTTTTGACAGAAATTTGACGGACTTTTGGCCTGTCAAAATGTGTGACATAAATTTTTGACGGAAAAGAGGAATTTGACGGAAATTTTTGATGGACTTTTGGTCTGTCAAAATGAGTGATAGAAA
This sequence comes from Lophocereus schottii, assembly GCA_002740545.1. Lineage (NCBI taxonomy): Eukaryota > Viridiplantae > Streptophyta > Magnoliopsida > Caryophyllales > Cactaceae > Lophocereus > Lophocereus schottii. The sequence continues at coordinate 4,628 of NCQV01123923.1, forward strand.
TTTTGACGGAAACAATTTGATTTTGACAGCATTACTGTGAACACAGATCTCGAAAAAATTTTTAACGGGCTTTATCGGATTTAAAACGCATCCGTCAAAAAGTGATGAAACATTTTGACGGGGCGAAAGCAATTTTGACGGGTCCATCAAAATTTCTGTAAGATTCTACCCATTTGCATTGATTTTGACGGGACCCGTTAGAATTGCCGTCAAAATTTTCAATAAAGGAGAATTTACAAGGTAGTCATACTTAAAATGGGTGGTAACTGACCCATCTTTTTCTCAACAAATTGGTATTGGATTTGGAGGAAAAAGCAAATGAGGAAAATGTCATTGTAAAGTTGAATTACTAAAATGCCCATTGTTAAGTGGGGGTTTAGGTTAATACTGTCAAGTATTTTCATATCAGCCTCTCCCTCCTCCCACTGTCTCTCTCTCCTCTCTCTCTCTCTCTCTCTCTCTCTCTCTCTCTCTACGCTTCCTCTTCCTCAGCTATTGTGCAGAATTTTTAAGGAAGAAGCTAACATAAACATCAACAATCATGCAAAACTTGGAAGATATCCCCTCCGTTGATCTCATGACCGAGCTCCTTCGTCGTCTTAAGTGCTCGTCCAAGCCTAATAAAGGCCTCATTCTACTTGGTATCCTCTCTCTCTCTCTGTCTGTGTTTCCTTCAATTCTCATATCTGAACTTTCATAGCGCTTTTGCTCCTTAATATGCACTGCTTGTTTCAATTCGATTTATTTTTAGAGCCTCATCTTGTGCTGAATCAGTGTTCTGAGTTTTGCGAATTATATTGTAATTAGGAAATTTAACCTGGAGAATCCTAGCAACTTGAGTGATAATTGGATTTAAAGGTGTCGATTTTATGGGCTGTTGTTTCAAAACTTCAGCGTTCTTTCACATAGGTGCTGCAGCAGCAGTCCGTAGAGAAAATTAGGGCAACAGTGGGGAGAGAAAGTGAGAGCAAATGGATAGGTGGGAGGAGAAGAGTTGCAGCATCAAGGTAGAAAAAGAAGAGGGGTCTGCAACAGAGGTACAAGCCAGCTGCAGGAAGAGAAGAGAGGATCCAGTACAGCTCTAAAAACCACCCAAATTAGCCTATAAAGGGGTCCGAGAAAGTTGAGTTAGAGGTGAGTAGTTTTCAATTCATAAATGTAGTAATTAAATTGAAATTTTTTGTTTGTGTACAAGAATGATGATGGAATTGTAGATGCTTGAATGGATTGTCAATTGTGAAATTGCTAGAAATGGAAGGATGGAATGGAGGACTGTGAGTAGTGGATCTTTGATATAAATTGAGGATGTTGGGGTGCTGTTGTGACGAGGGGAAGTGGACAATCTAGTGTTTACCATAGTTTCAATACAGGTATACCCAGGTCTACCTATCATGATTACTTGGTAAACAGAAACAAAGAATGTAGGTTTGAACATTAATCTTGGCATCTAACCTGTAGGGAAAAATTACATGAGGGTCATGCTTTAACTTGACCACAACTAGGTCGTTTTTTAGAGAACAATTGGGTGTTGGTTTTGGGGGCAAAAGAAGATAGGGTAAATTAAGAAGAATAAAAAGCCTTTGCAGAACTATGTTTGAAATTGTCTGCGATTATTTAATAGGGCCACATTTAGTGAGAAGGAAGTGGAAGTTCCACCTACGAAGAATGAGAGTAGATTAGAGATAGAGAGGGGGAGAAATTGATAAAGCAAAAAGGAAGGAGAAGGCAAACGAATCCCATCGACAATCCATTGTAGAGTCAAAGCTGGTAGTGGTGGTGGACGTAGTAGGGAAACCCTAAAAAGTGTAGTGGCACATACATTAGGGAAGAAGCCAATCAATTCGTGGTGGAATCATTGAAGGGGTAATTGCAATTAATATCCAACCTTGTCAATGCAAGAGGTAATTTGAAATCCTTAAAGAGTTTCATAAATTTGTACCATGGAATTGTAAATCTATAGGGAAAGTGTGTGTAAGGTGTTTGGTACTGTTTTGCATATGTGTGGAGTTGAATTAGGCATTTATATGTTGTTCTTTCCATATGTAAGTGAAATTATAATGGTATATGGAACAATCCAGTGGTGTGTTGCATTTGTGCGAGTTCGAAGGTTACGTATATCAGATTTTGCTATTTATCTAGATATAAGTATATGTATACCCAGGCGCACTTGTAGTACTAGTTAGGTAGAACAAGTTTAATTAGAGCAGGTATTGATAATTAAGTGTTAACGAGTACAACAATTGTTTGTTGCATAACGAAGGTAATAAATGTAACTGATTCAATTATTTACCTAAACTACAACATGTGTGCACTGGGTATACATGATGCAAGTATTAGATAAGCTGATGGAAGCATTATCCAAGACTACTTCTTCCTTTCAAAAAAAGAAAGTTATGGGTCTAACTAGTAAGTTAAGTGTTATTGAGTAGTACCATTGACTGTCACGTAATGGAGGTAGTAAATATAAGTGACTTAGTTGCTTAACTTAACTGCATATTGTGTACACTGTGGTAGACATAATGGACTATTTATACCAACCCTTTACCTTTAAAAAGAGAAAGGCAAATTATTAATTGGTAATCATTGAGTATCACCATTGACTGTTGCCTATTGAAGGTAGTAAAAACTAGTGATTGATCAGTTCACCTAAATTGCAATCTGTATTTACCGTGGAAGACATGATTGAGTTATATGATAAAGAAATGGAAGCATTGTTTGTGACAATCCATCCCCTTGAAAAAGAGAATGCAACATTGTAAACTGGCAATTGAAGTGTTATTAAGTAGCACAATTGAATGTTGGTTATTGAAGGTATTAAAAGTTAGTGATTGACCAGTTTATCTAAATCGCAATCTGTATTTACCGTGGTATACATGATTGAGTTGTATGCTAAACAAATGAAAGCATTGTTTATGGCAACCCCTGCCCTTGAAAATGACAAGGGTACATTATCAACCAGTAATTGAAGTATTATTAAGTAGTACCATTGAATGTTGACTATTGAAGGTAGTGAAAGCTAGTGATTTAGCAGTTTACCTAAATTGCAATATGTATTCACCATGGTAGACGTGACTGAGTTGTATGGTAAACAAATGCAAGCATTGTTTATGACAACTCATCTCCTTGAAAAAGAATTTGATACATTATGAACTCGTAATTGAAGTGTTATTGAGTAGTACCATTGAATGTTGACTATTAAAGGTAGTGAAAGTTAGTGATTTAGTAGTTTACCTAACTTGCAATATGTATTTACCATGGTAGACATGACAGAGTTGTATGGTAAATAAATGGAAGCATTGTTTATGGCAACCCCTCTCCTTGAAAAAGATAATTGTACATTATGAACTGGTAATTGAAGTGTGATTGATAGCACTATTGAATGTTGGCTATTGAAGGTAGTGAAAGTTAGTGATTGAGCAGTTTACCTAAATTGCAATATGTATTTGCCATGGTAGGCATGATTAAGTTTTGTGGCAAGTAAATGGAAGCATTGTTCATGGCAACCCCTTCACTTTAAAAAGTGAGTATTAGAGGAAGGAAAAGTGAAACACATAGTAAGAAGGTTATGAGCTTTAAGTAATATGTTTGTTATGGTGTGTATTTTGTAAGTGTGTGAAATGGAGTTGTGTAGTGTACAAAAAGGAATCTGAAGCCCTATGACGGAAGTTGTATACTCCATATCATTGTTTTATGATGATTAACTTAGTTGTCAAGGTTGTTGCAGACGTATTTTGTCCTCAACAGTGCATTACATCAAATTAAATTTCACACGTCCACTTCATTACAATGTACTTAAGTAAATACGATCCCAGGTGATGTACAATCTAGTTTGTCACTTTCAGCAACTTCATCGACCAAGTTAAGAATGCATCAAACACACCTAACAACAATTAATTTATGTTGTATAACACAAAATATTTTCGGGACATTTTATATATCAATATCCAACCAACTAGTACAGCAGTAGATAATATCTTACATACAATGATTTGCAAAGCGGATTGTTCGACGTAACTAATACGATCCCACAACAACCATTTATAGAGCCACATAATAGGTGCACTACGACAGGTAATAACTATTACCATTATAAGTAATGGTCAGCAAAAGGACCACAACCCTAATGTGCTAACACTGCATGTTGCATTTGACGTTGGTAACTGAAATAATAACAACAGCTACATCTATTACAACTCCATCCACCTACTAATGCACATCTTATCTTGGACATGATCGCCTAAAATGGTAGCTTGGCTAGTTACGATTAGTATCATTAAATGCATTACCTTGCCTATATCCATGTGAGCCAAATGATGAAGACAATGTTGAGTAGATTGAAAGCCGTAAAGTATCTTTTCCATTTTGCTATATCATCCCATTTTTTAAATCCATTGCCCTATTTTTCTATTGACCGAAGTGATGGTAATTTATTTTAGTTCAAACCATATCCTGACCCTCCCTTAGCTCTGTAGTTAACTGGTCAGTTACATCTCTTACTTATTTCGGATAGTCAAGATCATAATATCCAAGTACTGACATGCATTAGGATTCTATAGGGTAAGGCCAATGAAGTCATTGTGTACACACATTGCTTGTGTTATGAATTAAAAAAGTTGTAATTCAACAATCAAATGCACTTGAAGATAAATTCACACTTACCTCTCGATGACGAACAATGTAACGGTGCATGTAGTTATTGTCAGTCTCTACCATAACAGCTTTGAAGAATAAGTTGCAATAATACTTTCAGTCATTGTTCAAATAACTTAGAGTGGTTCCAGAATCAACATAAATTTGGCTGTACGATCCTCTCCTAGATGGGCCAACTATCTTACCTTGAGAATGTTGGAAAGCAAGCAACATGGATACTACTACCACAAGTAAAAGGATAGCCTTAGCCACTTATCCTGTGTATGGAAAGGGATTTCGCAAGGAGTCCCATTTATTACACTTGAAGTAGATGCATTAAAAATCAAAGTCAGCAACTTTATGCCTTTAACATTGAAGTAGTTTTTGAGTGGGTGGGTTCAATAAATATTGTAGTTCATTAGTGTATACACAAGTGTTATACATGTAGTTCTAATTTGGAATCAAATGCAATAAATAAGGCCATCATTTTCCCTCTTTCGTGCAATGACCACGAATTCAATTTATTGACTTGTCATCATCCCCTTACAATGTATCAATGTTCTATACATTTTTAATATTAGGCACATCTTACTATTAAAATAAAAGACACTTTGTAAGGCAACTAAATTACTCATGTAATTGATTTCTCTGCCCAATGTCCTTGCCCTCCAACACCTTTCTTCGGCTTCAGGGAGTCAACCTTACTACACGCTCCCTTATCATGTAACTTCTTTCATCACAACTCGATGACAAACACATCATCTCTTTTCTTCGGCTTGTGGTTATCAACTTTACTACTGCCTCCCTTATCTTGTAACGCCTTCGACTACAACTCAATCACGACAACATCCCTAATGTTGCCACTCACCTCAGCCACCAATGAAACTGACGGGGCTACTGAGGGAACTACCCTTATCCTGCTCCAAAGTGTCAAAGGTACTGCCATCATCATAACTGTCAGAACTTGATCTACTAATATAGGTCACTTCATTTTGAAGGCTTCTGCGGTGCTCACACAACTCCATTGTCTG
>NCQV01123927.1:0-19467 GCA_002740545.1 Lophocereus schottii
TATATGTATCTACATACATACATACACACACACACACACACACACATCTATGTAACTATATATAAAATTAAGTGACTTCATAAGTTTTTGTAAGTGTCATAGTATTATTGGTTAGGATATTAATGACTATTTAATTGATTTTGTTTCTTTTAGCATGCATATAATTATTTTTTATTTATTATATAAATTGCAAGACTTTCAGTCTTCTCCTCAATCAATTACTTAGAAGTGGCACTAACAAACACTGACATGCAAAAATAGCACATGTGTAAATGATTAAAAAAAAAATTGACACAAAGATTCTTTAATTGATAAATAAATCTGAAAAATGAAAAAAAAATCATTGATTTAATATTTATAATTTTGAATATTAACATATTAGTTTACTCAATCATTACCTTGCAAGGGGAATAATATATATATATATATATATATATATATATATATATATATATCTATATGTATATGTAAGTGAGTGCAAACGCTGAGATCATGACACCAGTTGACTTTATTTAAAAATAAAAATTTAAACAAATTATAATTTAAAGTCATCAAATGGAGAATGTCTTTTCAAATATTTCTATAAATTGAAAAAGGAAATAATTACTAACATGTTAGCAGTATTATTATAAGAATAGTTATAAGATCTCTAAAAATATTTAATTAAAATTTTAAAACTACCCGTACATAACACGAATTTAAGAGCTAGTATTACTTATGATCAAGGCATATTTGGAGTCTAGTCTAGCTATAAGAATGAAAGATTGCATTGTGTCAAGAGGCATCTGAGAGATTGCGGTGGAGGGGAATAACTATTCAGGTAAAATTAGTTCTCATGCACTTTTGCTGCTAAATAATAAGATGCGAAATTAACTTATAATAGATTTTTGTTTTTACGTATGGAATCCATCTTTTAAAACGTATGCTTAAACGTTTAAGATTGTACTCGGTCTTAGAGGATATTCCCATGATCTTCATATTGTTTTTGTTTTTCATATCATGTTTGTAGCTGTTTTAAAACATGGGAATACTGTATTGCTAGAACACTGCATAATAGACTTGATAACTAACTTTTCGTTCTAGGCGACAGAGAGGCAAATCGGATGATATAGGTCAGACTTGAATCGAAATTTTTTCGATGATAACTGTAAAAGTTTTATCAATTGAGATAGTTGACAATAGCAAAGTTCCTAACTTTCAAAACACAAATTACACAGTGGCTGTTGGGAATAAAATGGACTCAATTCGCACCAGAGACAAATTAACAGGATGTAGAATATTCAGAAAAAATAAAGCGAGAATAATAATTAAATCAATGGACTTGTAGACATTGAATTTACGTAGAAAACTCATATTGGTAAAAGCCACACGCAGGGTAAGAGGGAAACTTCAAATTTGTGGGGCGCTGTATAGGAGGCTAGCATCAATTGGGTCGGGAAGATGGGCTTGCTGAAATAGAAGCAAGCACTTGGCACGAGCTTGAATCAAGACACATTAGTAAAAGAGCGTTTAGGCCACAAATACCCAAGAGTCTCAAGGGAAGGAATTTATCAACTTGAAATAGTGAGAAAAACTTCTAGTAGTTTTTGAATGTTAAGGGCCTACTTTCTACCCATAATGTTCTATTTACTTCGAGGTTGAATAAATTTTCTACTTTTTTGCATATTTTTTTAGAAGGCCCGCATATTTTACTCACTATTCTTGAATCATATAAATTACAAATCTCTACAAATCTGTGTCCTCGACACAGTTCTATATTTGTTTATATAAAGTTTTGGGATCATTGTACTATCTTGAGTAGGTCTCTAATAAAGTACAATGAAACTCGTACATACGAAGAACACTTTATTTGCTATAAGAATATTACGTTATGAGGGGAGATTTAACTTAGTATAAGATTTGTTAATCACCAAATGAGAGTTTAACAATTTTTAGCAATGCATTCACCATTTTTCTCTCTCAAATCAACCCCCCTCCCACAAACCCCCAAAAAAACAAAAACAAAAAAATAAAAAAGCCCCCACAAGACAACAATGATTTGAAGGCCTACACTAATGAGCCCACAAAACAATTCAAGTTCCCAAAACCCAAAACCCAAAACCCATGACCCGTTTGGCAATCAGCCCCAGAACGATATCCCAACAATTAGGGTTTTAATTTGTCCATCATTTATAAACGACTTCCATTGCAATTTACAAGCAGCCTTCTGCCTCTGCTGGGTCTCCGCGTCCCTTAAACCCAGACCCACCACCACCGAGGGGAGAGAGAGAGAGTGTGTGTGTGAGGATGAAGACGGTATTATCCTCAGATTCAATGGAGATCCCAGAAGGGATCACCATTAACGTGAATACTAAGGTGATAGAAGTTGAGGGTCCTCGTGGAAAGCTCACCCGCAACTTCAAACACCTTAACCTTGATTTTCAGCTCATCACTGAGCCCGATGGCAAGCGCAGGCTCAAGATCGACTCTTGGTTTGGCTCCAGGAAGTCCACTGCTGCTATTCGCACCGCTATTAGCCATGTTGAGAATCTCATCACTGGGGTTACCAAGGGGTACCGGTACAAGATGAGGATGGTTTACGCTCACTTTCCCATCAATGCTAGCATTACTAATGGTAACAAGGGTATTGAGATCCGTAACTTCCTTGGCGAGAAAAGGGTATCTATTCTCTCTCTTGCAATGTCTATGCATCTTTTTATCTGGGTTGCTTGCTTTTGCATTTTTAACGTTTGGGTTGGAATGGAGTTGCCTTTTTGTTTGTGTTTGTGAACAGTTGTGTTGGTGATTTTCAATTAATGCAATTTTTGAATTGGACTTCTGTTTTCTGGTATGATTTTGGCTTCTGTGGGTTTTATATTCTGTTTCGTGGAGCATTTGCTGGAAAATTGCTGATGTTGGTGAGTGCTCTTTGCTTATAGCTGATCTTATGCCATCTATTTTGGGAAGAAGATCACTATGCTTGCGGAAAATAGGGGTGTTTTCTTTGTGTCCTTAAATGTTTGTCACTTGATTGCATTACGGAAATGAGGAGACCTGTTTCATGATTCTATTGGCTTGTAGTATGTATATGGTTTCATTTCCTGGGTACTGCCCGTCTGTTATTAGGGGATGATCGACTTTGTAATGTTTTTTATTAACATGAAGGATGTGGCTGCAAAGAAAGAATCCCTATTTATCATGTTGCTAATGGTGGCTGGGGTTTTAGTTCCAATGGTGATTATGTTCATTTTGAAAACAAATGAATGGCCTGTTGGTGTTCTTTGAGAATACAACTTTGATGTTTAAATTTCAGTTTCGTTTTTTACGTGTTCTTCATTCTATTGCTCTGCTTTTTCCCTTTGTATTTGCATGCTTCCATCAAAGAACTTTATGTTATATTAAGCTATATTGGACTCTGAAATCATGTGTGTTGATGAAAATCTGTATCTTATTAACATGTTAAGCAAGCTGTATCTATTACTGGAGTAAGTTTTTCCTTGATGTAAATGTACTTTTGCCTTTCAAGTCTATGTTAATATGTGGGTCAAGTATAGTGCGAGATGCTGGCTTGTTTAATTGTGGTGCTTTGGAGACTTGTTTTTACTCGGATGCTGATTCTTGATTTATGCTACTGAGCAGCGTTATTATTTTCATGTTTGCGGTCTTTGGCTCTTGCTTTTGTTGTAAGGGTGCCCTCTACTGCAGTGGGTGTTTTGATGTTGTTGATTAATGACTCAATTTGTTTCCAGGTAAGGAAAGTTGACATGTTGGAGGGAGTGACAATCTTGAGGTCTGAAAAGGTTAAAGATGAACTTGTCTTGGATGGCAATGACATCGAACTTGTTTCTCGCTCTGCTGCTTTGATAAACCAGGTATGTGTTTTGTTCATGCTCTGTACTGCTTTTATGCTGTGGATTCGACCTAGCAAATCTAGTCCATACCCGATTCCCCAACTCAAAGCCAGACGCAACTCTGATTCGATTGGCCAGAAAGAATAGATCCTGACTTCAAACAATCGTATTGACTACAAAACTGTATGACCAATCTTTGAAGCCTGGCCGTACTAGATAAGTTATTCACTATTTCTTCTGTTCGTTTGTGCAGAAATGCCATGTGAAGAACAAGGATATTAGGAAGTTCCTTGATGGTGTCTATGTAAGCGAGAAGGGAAGGATTGCTGACGAAGAATGAGATCTGAGCAGGCATAGGTTTTATGATAATCCTGGATTCCTCATACTTTCGTGACATACTACTCTTTAGAGTTAAAATTTCAAAGCTCAATTAGCATCGGACAGATTTTATTGGATTCTTGAAGTTTTTCATATTACAATTTTGTGTCGAGATGTGTAATGAAGGGATATGTTTGGCAACTTCTTGGTTTTTTGTCTTGTATTCCCTAATTGTGGCCTTGTGGGTCTATTCTCAACTTGCTGTTGGAAATTTTATCATGAAGTGAGAATTGTGGGAATGAAGATTCGCGAAATGCCTACTTTGTCGGATGAGTTGACAAGTTGATGCTTAGTGCCTAATTGGTCTGAGGTCTCGCTGCTTCCACATCCTACGAATCCTTATGGGCACTTGAACATATAAGTAGTTTGTTATGGCCTCCACATGTTGGAATAGAGCATTTCTACAGTGCTTCTTAACTCTTCAGTAATAGAGTTCCAACCACTCCCGAAAATCCCATCCCAGAACCTAGCGTAATGACGAAATAGAGGGAAACCATGCTCCTGTTCTTGTTGTCTTGTTGCTGGCCTTGATCACTTTTGCATTTCTTTGGTGATGGGTCTCCACACACCAACATTTCCAGCAGAGATAGAGAGCTCAGTACTGAGAGTCTCTAGTTGGCCTCCGTTGGGGACTTCTCCATGAAGCTCGTTACAGGACAGGTTCAAGTAGCTCGGGAATGGTAAAGCAGTAATGCTAGCTCGGATCGTGGCTGAGATATTATTGTGGTTTCATACGACCTATGTTTCTAGGTATTCTTTCAGCCAGGTGGTTGTAGGACAGGTTCAAACCAACAAGTATTGATGCATTTGAAAGCTCCTTTGGTAATGAGCCTACAGTGCCATTGCTCGACAGGATCAAGATCGCTACATATCCATTGATTGCTGCGTATTGTAGCTCTTCTGCTTTTAGTACCTCTAACCTCTGTAGGATACTCTGGATCAGATACTGGTACAGGACCAGAACAGTGAAATGAAACAGTTGAGCTCGTGGCCCAGCAGCGAGGAATGCTACTTGTCAAATTGTTCTCAGTGAGGCCAAGGATGCAGAGTGGAGCGATTGAGCAAAATTCTGATGGAATGACACCACCTAGCTGATTGGTTTGTAGACTGAATTTCCACAGGGAGTCTATAAGGATGATAATCTCCCTATAGATGGGGGGATGCTACCATTGAAAATATTTGAAGATAGAGACAAATCTTACATGGACAAGTTTCCGATTAAGGAGGGGATTTGACAAAAGAATTTCTTCCCCTCAAAACTGGATGCCTTAGATTTCTAAGCTCTTCTAACCAGTGCAGCAATGTGCCTGTGTTGTTATCTTGGCTTAAATCCATACGCCATAAATTGTATGTGATACAATGGAATGATTTTCATAGCGGCCTCCTAGCACGGAATTATATGAAAAATCCAATACCTTCAGCTTGCATAAGTTTCCAATGACGGCCATGATTGTCCTCCATGAGCACGTTCAAAGCCATTTTCGCTAAAATACACAGACTCAAGCATCCTCATGCTTCTGAACCATGCTAGTGAAATTGAGCCATTGAACTGGTTAATTGAGCGATGAAGAAATCTTAGGGAGCTCATTCTCATGCAAAAGAAGACGTGAGTGGGCCTAGGATATCGTTTGCAGAAAGATGGAGCTGCTCCAGACTAAAAAAGCCGAAGTTGAATTGCTGTTAAAGTCTTTGTATATTGCTTCTGTATGAGCCAGTTTGTGTTTAAGGCTCCATTTGGTCTTTAGAAATTTGGTGGAAAGAAAAGTTAAAGACAAAAAATGTGAAGGAAAAAAAGTGGGGAGCAAATGAGTTTTTTTCTCTTATTTGAATTGAGAAAAAAATAAAAGAATTTGGATGAGAAATTGAATATTAATGAGCTATTTAAATCATGTTGATATCATATAAACAATCTCAGGTGAGGAGTTTGGGAATTTTCCTCAAACTTTCCTCACAATTTTGTGAGGAAAATTTTATGACTTGTTTCTAACAATTTTTTTACCTAACTTTCCTCCATATTTTTTCTTTGTGATTTTCTCTAAATCAAAAACAAAAAAAAAAAAGCAACCTTCCCAAATTATTTTCTTTCCATCAAAATTTTCAAGGTTCAAATGAAACCTAAAAGTATCCATATCCTTCTTGAAGAAAAAACTCAAGTAATTAATGAGACATCAAGAGGGATGCAACCTATTTGGGGAGCTTTATCTACATATCGAGTTTGTTGTGAGTGTCAATTAACTTAATTAATAAAACTTTTAAAAACAATTACAAGGTTTAAGTCCCACCTATACTGAACATTGTGTTGTGCCTCATACGGGGAAAAAAAAAAAACTTAAAAGATACCGAGTTTGCATAAGTTGGTCAATAAAAATGCTTTCATTCAGGCCGAAAAACTCACGTGGTCCAATTTCAGTCATTTGTCAATTCTTATAATGTTTGTAATAACCCTTTGATGTTGACTTTAAATTCTTACTACTACTCTAGGGCTATGGGTTTACAATTTACTATGTTGCCTTACAATCCACTGTCTTTGGAAAGTGAACTCAGTGAGGACGAAAATAGAAATATTGTAGTCTTTTAATCCCCAAACCACCTCTCTTTTCACCCGCCCTCATATCCACACACACAAAAAAAAAAAAAAAAAAAATGGTCTCTGCACTTACGTAGTAACAACAACAACAACAACAAGTCTTTGTTTCCGTTAATTTGAAGGAAAAAGTTCAAGACACAAGACTGAAAGCAGGCATAGAACCCCACAAGCTAAATAGGGAACTTTCATTCATAGCATCAACTGAGGGTAAACACTTGACAAATTCAGCCAAGTCTTGTGCGTGTTCATTCAGAGGTACCTTCGTCGTGGGCGAGGGAAGAATCAAGGCACTCAAAGTCAGTTAAGGAAAGGTACAGGAGAACTCTGTTAGGGATCTATTCGTTTCAACATTTAAAAATAGCAATTAGTATCCAGTAGTGATGTATCAGCAGCGACTAATGCTTATCAATGACTAGGTACATCGATTTGAATCGATAATATGACATTTCTTTGTTAGGTCATTTGGTTGATGGCTAGCTAATATGAGATATCTACAATGTGATCAATGTATGTCTCTTGTATTCACATTTTCACGGTTACTTGTTTATGGTTTAATGATATTAAAAGATGTCTAATTGACAGAAGAGGCCCAAAAAACTTTTTATATTCGCTCTCCTATTTTTGAAATGACATGATTTATGGTACTAATTTAAGGGATTAACTTGTATTTTTAAAACAATTATTGAAATTTGCGAGCATAACATGCGTTAAAAAATTAAAATGGTTTGTTGAAGTCTAATGAATTGAGTTAGCGCGTCAAGTTTGTCTCTTCTACTTAAAATTTAAGGCTCAACAATGCCTGAAGGATTATTCAATTCAGATCGACAAGACAAGCACCCTTTGCCGGTTTAGCGGTCGATCCAATTAACTCCAAGCAGTTCCCTTAATTAGTAGCCATCCGATGAAATTTCTGGGTTACATTCATCGGCGTGTGGACCTACTTCTTCAATCTCTCCCCTGTTTATTAGTCTCAATCAGTCTGCTTTGATTGACCCATGAGAAAGTAGGTATGCATGAGAAAGTTCAGAAAACTAATCTACAAAGAAGGGTCAACAAGGAAAATATTTTGATGAAATGGAGGTGGATAATGTCCAAAGAAACAAGGGGTAAAAAAGACAAGTTGACAAAATCTACAAAGAAATCAAAACAACCAACTGCAAATCAAGTTGATATAATCAATCAGATGATGAGTCTTGTTCCAGATAAGCCCATGAATTGACAGCTTATGTGCTCCTAAGAACATACTATCATTGCCCACAGGTATATATTTCTCACGCGTCCTGATGTAACTCTTTCAAGAGTATGTGCTCCTACGAGTATGATATACATATTGAAACTGGAAAGGTAGGTAAGACGGTGGAAGTGTGGAACTCCAGTTCCTTGAGGGGCAATAAAAAGAACTGGTCTTGAATCCATAATCATGTCCAGTTTTTGGAGGCAAACCAATGTTTGTGAGGTGGTGGTTTGGTTGCTGACCATCCTTAGGCTTACGTTTCTATTTTTAGTTGGATTGTAAGTTGTTGGGTAAATTTTCAAATTGAGGGTCCGTGGTTGTTGTCTAGGTGGTTTTTGGTCTCCATTTCGGGCTAATTATTTTGCTTGAAAGAGGTTGTTTGGTGCTTGCTGTTAAATTTTACATATTCATTAGGCAATTAACAAAGAGTCATGTACGTAAGTTCAAATGAGGTTTCATCCCAAAATTAATTGGCAATAAGTGAAGTAACTCATACGCTTATATATATGCTCAAAACTTTTAATTTCATCAACGTGGGACAACACTCACTGACATATTCTTTGAATTTTATCAATGTGAAACAATACTAACTTTCATATATACTCCAAGTCTCCAACACTTGCATGGACTTGTCTTAGTCACTCTGTGCTTTAAACTTCCATCTAGATCATTCATTCTATTGGCCTTAAATGTCACGGACTTCATTCAATGGCGGATCCAGATGTTTAAAATAGGGATGTCCACTTATTACAGTCATTACTGTTGTACAGTATCAAAAAAATTATATGATACATATTCTGATACTGTATTTTTTACAGACATTCCGTTTCTTTTTTTTTCCTAACGTTGCTTTTTGTGTTTATACACTAACGGAAAGTTGACAAGCAATAATAATATACTCCACTTTTCACTCCCCTCTTCTCCAAAAAAACTGTGCCACCTCTACTACTACTACATCTATTCTATGTGATTTTTCATATTTTGAGTTTTGATATCTAAATTGAGTTGAAATTGCATAATGTTGTGATTAAGTAGCATTTATTAAAATTGTTAGTTATAGCGGACATATCATCAGCACCAAACAATAAAACAAAAAAGATTGAGACATGAAATGAACATGTCCAACATAAAATACAACTGCAATTTCATACTTTCCACACAAGTGTTAAAAAGGGGAAAAAAATGAATTACTGAGCTGAGCTTTAACCAAGCCAAATCTGAAGGCTCCATGAGCCGACTCAATTTCGTTATAACCATAGGCGTGAGCTGCAGAGTTTGTAATCCCCTGGTCACCCCTGGGTAGGCTCAAACAATTTGGCTGTGACTTTGGCGAGATGTGGCAATGGGCTTCAGTGCTTATTCATACAACAAAGAACTTAGATATGATTTCTTCATATAGATAGAGCTTGGGATGCATGCATATGAACTAAGATATGATTTCTTCATACAGACAGAGCTTGGGATACATGCAAAAAACTAGCGCCTAAGCTTGTTGATCCTTACCACCACTTGAACATACAAGTAATCCATGGCATCTTCCACACGCTGGAATAGAGCAAATCTCCACTGCTTTTGCAGCACTAAAATGCCGATCACTCCCCAAAATTTAGTTCCAAAACCAAGCATTACAACGAGATAGAACAACACCTTCTCACGGTGATCATCATCTTCTTCTTCTTGTCCTTGCTCTCCTCTGTCAGGCTTATGCGAACTGTGATCTCTTCTGCACTTGTTCGGCAATGGATCTCCACACAAACCAGTATTATTGGCGTAGATGGAGGGATCATTCAGAGTTTGGAGCTGAGGTCCGGTGGGGATTTGTCCATGAAGATTGTTGTGGGACAAGTTCAAATGGCTCAAGAAACGTAAGGCAGAGATACTAGCTGGGATTGCGCCCTGAATATTATTGTTAGAGAGATCGAGAGATTCCAATGAACTCATTGCACCTATTCCTTCTGGTATTCTTCCGGTGAGGTGATTGTGGGACAAGTTTAAACCAATGAGTTTCGATAGATTCGAGAGCTCCTCCGGTATTGACCCAACCAGGTTGTTGCGTGAAAGGTCCAAGTTATATACGTACTCCAATGTCGTGGTGTACAGACGTTCCTCCCCTTTTAACACCTCTTTGGTGTTCTCGTCCTTAGGAAATGGCGAGAAGGCCATGGCACTACCCACCGTAGGAGTCATTCGAGCTGGGACAGATAACTCACGGCCGGCCATGCTTAAAAAGTCGCCGAAACAGCGAGGAATTCTTCCTGTCAGGTTGTTCTCAGCAAGGTCGAGAATCTGCAGCATAACTTGGGAGCATAATTGCTGAGGGATAACACCAGTGAACTGATTGGCTCGTAGCCTAAGAATTTGCAACTTTCCCACCAAAAACACCTCTAGACTTGGTACTTCGCCCCACAGCTTATTTTCACCAAGATCTAAGACCTCCAACATCTTACAATTGCTCAATGTAGGAGGAATTTTCCCTTCAAATAAGTTATTGTTCAAACTTAAAAATCTCAAATTCGATTGTTGTCCAAGAGACATTGGGATATGCCCTGAAAACTTGTTGGAGGACAAGTTTATGAAAAACAAGGGAGAGTTGCCCCAACAATCGGAAGGGATTTTACCAGAGATCGAGTTATTTTGAAGATTCAAGAATTGAAGATTCCTCAAATTGCATAATGAAGTGCTAACTTCACTATCTATGATGGAGAAATCTTGTGTTACAGGCCAATACAAAGAGTTATGTGAGAGGTCTATGGAAGAAATTTGAGAAGGAAAATGCGTTATTGGACCAACGAGACTATTATTGGAAAGATGCAGGGAATCCAACTGAATGTTTCGAGACCAATTTAACATCATCCCGTAGATTTGATTATTCGAAAGGTCCAACACTTGGAGATTGCTTTGGGTTTCAATCCAATGAGGGAGTCGAGCTTGAACTCTACAAGATCCCATGCGAAAGGAACGGAGTTGGAAAGGAGGTATCCAATTAGAACTGAAACTGAAGTTCAATGGATTGAAGCTTAGGTCCAAAGTATCCAAAGATGAGAGGCTGGCAAGGTGGTAGTTGGATACTACACCTTCCAAGAAATTTGATGACAGCAGAAGATGTTTTAAGCTCATGCATTGCCCTAAGGATTCCGGTACGTGTCCCCTGAATCCATTGTGCGATAGATCGAGCACTTCCAACAAGGACAAGCTTCCAAGTGAGGAGGGAATCTGACCATCAAACTCATTATTTCTCAGACTGACGTATCTAAGAGATTTAAGCTCTCCAACTGAGGGGGGAATCTGACCATGAAAACTGTTGCCTTTAAGATTTAGGTAACTTAGAGATTGAAGCTCTCCTAACCAATGCGGCAAAGTGCCTGTGAACCTGTTAGCCATTAGGTTCAGATACTCCAAATCATAAGTTAAGCATTTGGAGCTATTCTCGTGAGGGCCTGCTATCTCTCCTTCAAGAATGCCATTTTGCGAGAGATCTAATACTTTGAGCTTGCATAGATTCCCCAGGATTGCCCCTCCATCGATGTGGCTGAAAGAATTGCTACCAAGAGATATGGACGCAAGGGCTCTCATATTTTTGAACCAATGTGGGATTGAGCCGTTGAATTGATTATCTGAGAGGTCGAGAAATGTTAGGGAGGTCATATTGGCCAAACAATCGGGAAGCATACCTTGGATGAGGTTGTGTGAAAGATCTAAGTGCTGAATGGTTGAAACCGAAGTTGAGTTAGAGAAAGCACGAGACAAGTATAGAGGATTAGTTAGAGAAGAAGCTGCAAGACGCAGGTCCAACAGAGAAGGAAGCTTGCTAAGTGCCTGTAATGAGCTCTCCGCAACAGTAAGATTGACACCGCCCATGTTTAGAGATTGTAAATGAGAGAGCCCCGATATCCAACTGAGATCATTTGCAATGAAAGCATCAGAGCACTCTATGTTGCTACAGGTCAGATCAAGGGCCAGCAGTCTGGTTAGATTGCCGATCTCAGGAGGCACAGCCTGGCCAAATGATGCTCCAGAGAGGTTAAGATACCTCAAATGCTTGAATGAGCCAATGAACTTGGGGATGGGGCTCAATTGGAAATTATTGCCGCTCAAATCCAAGTACCTCAAATGTGTTAACTCAACCAAACTTGGGTCCAAAATTGTGCCTCTTAGCTCAATGTCCTCGTTATATCCTATGGAATGTGGAACATAGTGTACGTTGCGCAAATCAAGGCGGTGGACTTGACCACTAATGTTGTCACACCTGACTCCATCCCAATCACAGCAGTGTTCTCCTTTCCATGAGGAGAGACGGTTTGCTGGATCCTCTAGGCTGCTCTTGAACTTGAGGAGAGCTTCTCGTTCGACTGTTAAGCACCCAGAGGTGAGTCCTAACCCAGACCCATGCCAACCTCGCTCTAAACCCAGGTGAAGAAAGAGCAGGAAAAGAACAATGGTTATCGAACAAGATGTTCCCATTATTAGAATGGTACATTTGAGTGAGTGAGATGGCTTTTCTTGAGGTTAGAAATGTATGAAGGTGATCAGATGGTTTAAATAAGGTGCAGTCTCAATCAGTGTCCGTGTTTTGCCGTCGTTCATCTATGACTCGAATAATCATACTGTATGTCCCCGCAGTTTCCTAGAGCGTAGGTAATGCGACGACTAATCGATGATAACTAAGGGCCACATAAAGGAAGCATGAGGGGATTATTTTTTTCCCCAACTAGAACGGAGGCCATCACTAATTTGCTATAACTGAGGTAAATGTGGAAAAGAATTGAATATTTTTGAATTAATTTTTCAAGAACAAAGGCCCACACAACATTTTCTAGTCACCAAAAAAAAAAAAAGAAACCCACAAAATTGAAACTTGGTCTCATTGTGGTCCACAAGTGCAACTCTATATGGCTCGTTAAGCTGAGCCCAATATTGATTCATAGAATCTTGAGTATGCCCTATTAGCCCAATTATTTGGTAGCCCATTTATTGTTATTGAGCCCCCAACCCCCCTCTCTCTCTCTCTCTCTCTCTCTGTTGGGAGGGGGCCTTTGTGTGGGGTACACTCGAATCAAGAGTGTAATATAGGTAAAGACAGAGGGTGCTTCATGTTAGCAATTTAGATGGTGTTGGAAGATTAAGGACATACTTGTTAGAATGCCTTGAATCTGTTCCCCTTTTGCAGACTTAGCACGGCGTACGTGATGTATAGGCTAGGGTTAGCTCTAAAACCTAAATCCTATATATGTAATGCGTATCTCTGTATTCCAATATCAATAAAACTATCCCTCTCTTCTGCCTGTGGACGTAGCTAACACATTGTTAGTGAACCACATTAAATTTGTGTGTATTTGCCAATTTGTTCATACTTTCCTACATCCGTTATAACAAACCTTAGTAGGGAAGTGTAGAATCTCATTGCTCAGAAATTACCCACGAATCAGCATGAACAATCAATCGGTGGTTACTAGAGTTAGGGTTGAGCGGGACTGGGTATTCGGTTCAAAAAATGAAACTGGGTCTAAAAGCTGGAACCGATCCCGATCCTAGTTAGAACTGGGTCCAGAATTTTTAAAACCGGGTCCAAAACCGATTACCTGGTTTCTAATTTTTTTCTATTTTATTTTATTTCATTTCATTTAAATTTTAAGCTTGCAGTTGTGACTTTGTGATAAAACCAATACACCCAACAAGCTGGCTAATCGATCGTTCAAAATCAAATTTATTAGGATGGCAACTAGGCATCCACCATGCATTAAACTTTCATCCAAGCATTAAAAAAAAAAAAATGCCATCTTCTCATAGTACTATACATAACAAAAAGATTTAGTCATATCAATGTGTACCTGAAAATCATGGCGGCATCAAGAGAACAACACTTGATATCAACGGATTATAGGGTAACTCAGACTTTTTTTTTTTAAAGAATTATTTGCACTAGGAAACCGGTAACGGGTCCAGTTGCAGTTCCAAGTTTTTAGGACCCGACTGCAACTAGTTCCAGGATTTTTGAACCATTCCCTGACCCACTTCAATTGGGTCCGAGTCCGGGTCCAAAATCGAATACTCG
The DNA here is from genome assembly GCA_002740545.1 of Lophocereus schottii. Classification (NCBI taxonomy): domain Eukaryota; kingdom Viridiplantae; phylum Streptophyta; class Magnoliopsida; order Caryophyllales; family Cactaceae; genus Lophocereus; species Lophocereus schottii. The sequence continues at coordinate 14,082 of NCQV01123927.1, forward strand.
ATTTTTTTGCTTAGTCCTAATTAGAGCCACCATTGAATCCATATCCCCAAACCCAGACCCCATATGATGGCAAGATTAATGTGACAGAGAGCAGAAAGTAGAGAGCGGATTGGGGAGTTTTTGCTTACTAGCTATGTCTCTGAATCCCCGATTTGACCTTCTTAAAATAACAGCACAAAACTTGTAACTAACAATGAGTACCTAATATGAATTATTAATTCATAATTAATCATTTTGTAACCACCCACTTAATGTGGGTCAATGTGATCATTACATTCGGTCAATAGCCCCCCTCGGTCATATAAACCATAAGTTACACATGTCTCAGTCAACTAATCTCTTCACGCTTCATACTGGAAAACGGGTTGCAAGCAAAAAGAACTAGTAGTGTTATATCAAGTCATCATCTAATTGACATAACACTTTCACAAGCTAGAGAACAATACTTCGAATCATTTAAAACATCACCAACAGCATACACTGTCCTTTTATGCCTATCGACATATTAAATGATTATATACTGAATATAATCGTCCGGGCTTGATATAGTCATGGGAAAAATAATTCTTCCTTAGACAATTAAAAATAATCTATCTTAGCACAACTGCTTTCCTAATATGTTTTGCTAGACCGTATATATCTCAACCCTTGGATAATACATTAGGATAGCAATATCAAGTTTCGACTTTATATAATAATTCTAAGTCAAACAAGATTGCCAATAGAGGTCACACAGTGACAATGAAACGGAATTTAGTTGTCACTCACTAAATTGGTCGATGTTTAGCGCACACAGTATTATTGTCTTATGGCATAACTTCCACTAATTAAGTTGGGCGTGTCACTCTTCTATGCCATGTGAATCATAAACCTAACTTTTACCTAAAAAATCGACCTGAGCCATTAGATGAACATACCTAATGTTTATCTTAGCACTTAAAATTCGACTATAAGGCTTCAATATGAAATCATTGTATTTCATATTCGACTTTAATTCAAAAGTCTCATCTCAAACTTACTAAGGCCATTACCTAACTTATCATTCATGCAGGACAATTATAATGACAATTCAATATTACACATACCTCGTGTTAATATTGAAAAGTCTCATCCTGCCCACTACTTAAGTGGCAGAGTGATTGCTTGTGTTACTAGACCAATCAGAAGCCTAGTGACATTTCAATATGTTTAACATGCAACAATAAATCATGAACATTTCGCTCATTTACAAAATAACACGTCCATCACATAACAAGATAAATCCAAATACTAAATTTTACGAATTCGTAGACTGAACATATAAATTCACAAATTTTTGAATGAGACCATCTCACATAAAAGTTATTGTGAGACAGACTCCTTCAAGAATAACTTTTTAAAGGCTATAAGTTGACTAACAACATGTTTCAAAGTGACTTTTAAAGTTTAGGGTGACTAATAGTTCATCTAGGGGTTATTTTTATTACAGTCAGACCCTAGATAGACTACTAATCATCCCACTTAAGTCACCATAAAAAATATTTATCTTATGATATATCTTATGTAAAACTGTCTCACATAAGACTTAATATAAATCAAATATATACAAACTAATAGTCTTATCAATTACACTAATCTCATGCACCTACTCAATGTATCTTCCAATATGACATTACTTGATAAGTAACCCAAGCACATACCAATAAAACCATTCCTAATATCAGACAATTTTACCTACCAATAAAACCATTACTAATACAGACAATTTTACCTAAAATAATTTAATAAACCATTACTAATATCAGAGAATGGTACCTAAAATAATTTCATTTCATATCATAAAATGAATTATGATTAATCACCCACTACCTCCTAATTCAATTATTGAGATTATCCCTGTTCTTCAGAAGCTGCCAAAACACCAGAGAGAGAAAATACAAACAAAAGAGTATCCAAAGAAAACAACTCTACCAAAGCAAGTTACACAAATCCTGGTCTCTCTTCTCTTATTTTCTATCAACTTGACCAGCCCCCCATCACATGCATCATCCCCAATTGTTGTCAATATCTAGTGCCCACTTTGTTCTTGTCACCCCCTCTTTCTCAGCATTAATTGGCTTCTTCTTCTAACTTGTTGTCTTTTCACACAACTGTATCAGAGAAGAAATTTTGTCTGAATTTGATCTAAATTTATCTGAATTTAAATAAACTATATCAAATCAGAAATTCCCTCAAATTTTTAATCAAATGCAATATATTTCATTTTCATACTGATTTAATCTTATCAGATCTATCCAACCTAAAATAAATTAGGTAATATTTGATTTAAGTTAAACCAAATTTTTGCCACCTATCATTATTATATTTGACCCTCTCTCTCTCACACACATACACACACAGAGAGACATATCAAATTCAATTCCACCACTTCAAGTCTCCAACTAGCAGCAAAAACAATTATCTTCTCTCTTCCATGGCTATGGTTACTGCTGAAAGCAAACTGCTTTGTTGGTTAAGCACTATTTTGGCTCTTATGGGGGTTTTGGGCACCCAAAATGGCGTGAATGGGCGTATGATTAGTGTCACAAAATCCATATCTTTTCCAGAATTCAGCATATCTGTTAACCCCAGGATTATGCATGATGTTAGGCTCTTAGGAAGTGCCAAACTCTCGGATGACAAACGGAGCATCCAAATCCCTGACTCCGATGACTCCGACGATATCCGACATGAAGCGGGTCGGGCTATTTACTCTTCACCCATTCGGGTCTTTGACCCTAATACCCATACACCTGCTTCTTTTGACACCACCTTTTCTTTCCAGTTCAGTAACTATACCTTGCCTTCTAACTATGATGCAACAGGAGAAGCTCATGGAGGTAACAACTTCAAAAATCTTTTCCTGTTTTTATTTAAAATAAAACATATTCAAAACAATGCAAATTGGAATATGTGACACTTTCACAAATTCCTGTTTTTCCAGCCCTAATTACATTTCTCTTGCACCTCATTAATTGTTTATAGGTGAGACAGTATCGTATAAAGTAAGCTTCTGAACTAGTTGAGTGTTGCGTGCAGGGAGTGGATTGACGTTTTTAATTGCCCCGGATGAGTTCACGGTGGGTCGACCCGGCCCATGGCTAGGGATGCTCAACGATGCCTGTGACGACGACTATTACAAGTTCATAGCCATTGAATTCGACACGAGGCGAAACCTGGAGTTTGGGGACCCCAACGACAACCACATAGGCATCAACTTAGGCAGCATTGTATCCAGGATCACCGTCAATGCCTCTGACTATGGGCTCTCCTTCGAAGACGGATCCATCCACCGGGTCAGGATCTCCTATGACGGGTCCACCAAACGGATGGACATCTGGGCCGGGTCAAACTCCGATTATCTCTTAAGATCAGTGTTCTCTAAAGAGATTGATATCAGCTCACATCTTCATGAGTACATGTTTGTGGGGTTCTCTGCTTCAACTGGAAACAGAACACAAATACACAACATTCTGTCTTGGAACTTCACTTCTGCAACCCCAGCTTTGCTCAAGTACCCATCAACTCAGACTTGTGAGGGTAAAATCTTAATGGGGAAAAACCTAGCTAATGATAATAAGATGCCCATCAAAGAAGAAGGGCCATCCACCACTTTTCTAATCTTCATTTGTGTGGTTGTGCTCTGTTTGTTTGTTTTGCTTAACCTTTACTGTAATAGCAAGAGATCAAGATATAGTAAAGGATCTGCTTTTTTTGGGCTATCCGAGAAGAAGCACCGGCCGAGGCCGCCAAACCGGCCAAGGCGGTTCGCGGCGGCTGAGTTGTCCTTGGCCACCAAAGGGTTCAATGATTGGGAGATTTTAGGCACTGACTCAATTGGGGTTTTGTACAAAGGGGTTTTGCCAAATGGATGTGGTGTTGCTGTCAAGCGGTTCTCAGTGCAATTCTTGGGCTTTCTAGGCATGGATCGGAGGCGGTTTTTGAAGCGGGTTGGGTCACTTAGTCGGGTCAGGCATCCCAGTTTAGTTCCGATGCGAGGATGGTGCTATGATACCAGGGAGTTCATGGTGGTTTATGAGTATATGTTCAATGGCTGTCTCGATAAATGGCTGTTTGGAGTCGGAGTTTTACCCTGGAATCGACGTTTCAAGGTGATAAAGAACGTTGCCAATGGGTTAAATCACCTACATTCACATCAACTGGCGCATAACAACGTTCAAGTGAGCAGTGTCTTCCTTGACGTGAGCTTCAAAGCCTTGTTAGGTGATTTTGGTCTAGGTGACCCAATGGGAGTTGACCTGGCATCTAGCCGGAGCATAGATGTGTTCAACTTTGGCATCTTCATGCTAGAGGTGGTGGCCGGAAGGAAGAGAAGAGTGGAAGACACAGGTCGAGATGGGCTGGGTGAGGATGAAATGGATCTGTTGGATTATGCATGGATTATGCATGAAAGACACGCGAAGATGAAGATAGTGGATAGAAGGATGGGGTCTAGCATTGATCCAGAGCAAGCCATTTGGGTTGTCAACATTGCGTTGCTTTGTACATTGTCCGAAGCCATGGGAAGGCCTAAGATGGAGGATGTAGTCAAGTTCTTGAAAATGGATGAGACTGTACCAGTGTTACCATCAAGTCGTCCCATTGTGTTGTTTCCCTATAATAGCGGTCCCACGCTTTGTGGTGGCTATGTCTGTGCTCCGTTCAAATGAGGGGTAAATTCAAGAGCTATTGCCCATTGGAATTCATGTACAAAGAATAACAAATTGATGAAATGTAATTTGTTTAGCCGATTACTTTATCCATACACATTCAATGAATGAAAGAATTGTGACATACCATGGAATGGAAATATGGAATGCATATGAAAACAGAAATTAGTTAAGACGAAAGGAAAATGAAGAACTACTCTTCATTCATACAATCCATTCCGAACAGAAGCAGCGAATAACAAAGGAGAGTTTGTGCAAAATGTCCTGTCTGAAGACGATGACTAAAATTGCATTCCAACTTAAGCAAAATCGAAAACCCTCCCTATGCATTCGATGAATGAATTGTGACATACCATGAAATGGAAATATGGAATACATATGAAAACTGAAATTAGTTAAGAGGAAAGGAAACTGAAGAACTACTCTTCATTCACACAATCCATCCCGAACAGAAACAGGGACTAACAAAGGGGATTTTGTGTAAAATGTCTTGTCTGAAGAAAGATGGCTACAATTGCATTCCAACCTAAGCAAAATCGAAACCCTCCACATTTCTTTGGTTCATAGCAGATAACATAAAAAGTCTAGATATACCAAAACTGAGAAAATCACTAAAGACACATCGTAACCCCGATGATAATCCAAGCTTCCAAGTACTCAACGGTTGGCCTTGGCTACTCTTTCAATCTCATCCTTCT
>NCQV01123938.1:22032-35611 GCA_002740545.1 Lophocereus schottii
TGACTTCTAGCTTGGGGGACAAAACAAGAATCGGGCTGGACTTGCACAAGAGTTAAGTCACCATACTAATTAATGAAAAATCATCTATTCAACAGTTAATTTCCAGACCTTTTCCACATTTGCTTATTACCTACTAAACTACACAAAATCCTATTGAAGGACAAAATAAGCTCGAAGACAACTAAAATCTAAGTGAATAGAGGTATAATATTTGGCCCTTTTGGTGACTAAACACTAGAGCCTAAGATTTGCGAGCAAAAAGGTGAATTCCGCTCAATCTTCCATGGACAAAGAGGTTAAGTGTTGAAGGTGATTGGATAGGGAGGCATTTATAAGAATGGTTTTGAATTGTGGAAGAGCCAAAGATATATCCACCAGGAGCATAAAAAATTAATTTATCTCAATCGCTAACTGCGTCTTAACCATCCACCTCAGAGCAGCCACCCCATCTAATTTCAAGGTCATGAAATCTACTACTTTCAATGGTGAAGCTTCCTTTTCCCACCATCATCTTGACTCGACAACCCCACTTCTCAATCTTCAAGTTCCCAATAACAATCCTAGCCCATTTGACTTTAGCCTCCATCTCCCCGAGCTTCTTAGCAGCTGTGTAGCTCTCATCCTTCAAGCTCACAGTAACCACCCCATCTGGTCTCAACCTATCTGCAAGCTAGCTCTTTGGCAAAGAGAGACAAACTAGGGCTCATTTGGAATTAGACAAGTCATCCATATAGAAGACATTAGGGAATTTTTGGATTTTCAAACCCCAGAAGTGAATTCATCACAAGACTGAAAAACATACATGAGAATTATTGGTGCATAAACTAATAAGAGTCGTATAATATTTACCATAATGGTGAGGGGGCTTAAAACTAATAGAAAAAGTTAAGAATATTTAAAATTATTAAACAAAAATTAATGGGAGGTGAATGTAAATATCTCTATATTATGCTATTGGTCAAAGTTTGATTTTTAATCTAATTTTGTCTTCCATAAATTATTTACTAAATAAAGATCTATTGTTCACCAAAAAATAACATATTATTCGCAAAATATTTAGCCATCAAACACTATGTATGATATATTTACCCAAAAAATCACACATAGTTTACTAAAAAATGATCTCTTGTTCACAAAAACTAATCTATTGTTCACTAAAAAAAGTAAGCTAATCTTCATTAAAAAATTTTTCTGTCAAAGACTATTTATCATCTGTTGTGCCCTAAAAATAAAAATGGAGTACAACACACCAAAATTAAACTATTGTTTACCAAAATATTTATCCACGAAACACTATTCTTCATAAACTCATCTATTCTTCACTAAAAATAACCTATTATCCACTAAAATTAGCCTATTCTTCACTAAAAGAATTTATCCACTAAAACTAACCTAGTGTCTATTGAAAATTAACCTATTGTTCACTAAAAAATAACATATGGTCCACCACCCCTTATTCTTTCTCTCTCCTCATGACATTCTCAATCTTAATCTCAACCTCAATAAACCAATAATATGTATTTTTAGGTGTGTTTGAAGTAGTAAGAAGGAAACAAGTTCAACATTAAATTTAAAACAAACATATAAAGAAGTATACAAAACTAGAAAATTAACAAAGAAATATATATAAAATGTTTGGATGAGGATTCAAACCCTCTAACCGATGCAATTGCTAAACCCACAGTATCACCAATAGGCTATTTACCACTTCAAATTTTATATTGTAATAAGCAAATATATAAAAGTTCATGGTACAACAATATAAGTTAGTCACATGTGTACTTTATATGTCTTTGTCTAGGGCATGTATACACCTCCTGACTCGAGCTTTTGCATATAATTGTCCTCTCTCTCTCTCTCTCTCTCTCTCCCCCCCTCCCTCCCAACCCCCTCAACAGGAAGGTGAGATAAATACATGAACTACTAAAATGCCACCTCCATAGTCCATACATTCCTTGCCCCCCTTCTTTTTTTTGGTGCAAGAGAAGGGGCAAGCCCCTACGAAGTAGCTTTATTCAACATTAATCAAATACGAGCAATTAAGCCATAACAATATTGTTCACAAACAAGACACCATCAAAGAGGGAAGAGGTTCACTATATGATACAAATAGGGGTTTTGATCAATCTCAATATTAGCAAGAAAATCTACCACCCTACTTGTCTCAAGGTAGGTGTGTTCATTCTTGATCTTCTAATATGGATTAAGAAACAACTCATGACATGCCCAAATCGTCCAAAAATAATGCTTATTTTTGTCAACATATGCCTGAACCTTATTTATAACACCAAGGAAGTCCACATGAATAAGGAGATTGGACATATGCATGGCCTTCGTCGTTTTCAGACGTTCCATCAAAGCTCCTAATTCTGCCTTAAAGCAAGAACATGACCTAGATTCATAGCAAAAAGCCCTTATCCAGTTCCTTAAGTGCCCCTTAGACACCCCCACCCATCACCAACCGATCTTGGATTTTTCTTTCAATCCCATCTAAGTTCAACTTAATCCATCATTCAGGTGAGGTTAGAATTGAAACAAAATCTTCATACTCTATTTTGGATCTGAAGGTTTCATATAAGGCATTGGGAATTCGAAACTCTTAAGACTTCTTTACATTTATGTTTTACAACTATCCTACACTAGTAGGACCCAAAGCAAGGTGCTACAAAGAAGCATGGGTTATGCCATTTCCATATCCATCACATGGTCCTAATTTATATGGTAGGCCAACTCCGGTGAAACTTCAGACATTCTCTAAATTTGTGACCAACCAACTCTTGATGGTTCTGCTAAAGAATGTATCAAGCTTACCTCTCCCATTAGATTACTCCAAACCTTCTGGGCATAATCACATTCACGAAGAAGGTGAGCAATATCTTCAATGGCACAACCACACCCCTTGCAAAGTGGACTATGAGCAAGAGCTCTTATGAACCTGTTAGAGTTCATCATGAAACTATCATTTACCACCAAGAAAAAGAAGAACTTCATGCACTGGGAGGCGTACATTTTTTGTACATTATGCCAAAAATGATCATACTCAATGCTTTCAACGGTAATTATGTTTAGAGCTGTTTTCATGGGAAAGCTACCTGTGGAAAAGCATCCCGCACAAATAATCTTCTCCATCCTCATTTGATAGTGGTTGATGAGAAGATATTTTCTAAAGTGTTTTATCCAAAAGATATTAGCAAATAAGTATCATTCCAATCCATATCTTCATCCTACAAGTCCTCTATATCATAGTTCATCAGCTAATGAGGTATATAACTCATACAAACATAATTCAATAGTGTATCGTAGACTATAACTAGAATTTTGTTTGGTGCCCATTCCCTACTTTTGTTCTGCCCCCTTGTCTAAGATATTGGATATTATCTAAGATACGTGACCATGTATTTAAAACATCTTACTTTGCCTTAAACATGTTGATGTAACACCTAGCTCAAAACTCTTGACCAGAGGCTATTTTTCTTACTATGTAATCATCACCCTAAATTGGCTAACAAGGCAACATTTTTGGGCCTTATAGACCCAGATTCTGAGACGACCCATCCTTTTGTCCTTAGTCATAGTGTCCCAAGAAATGTTATATAACTTTCTACCTTCGCAACTACCCCTGTGGAACATCTGAGCTTCCTTATTGCAATCATTACAAGGAGATCTCAAAAACTTTGCGGTTTAGACGGAAAAATAGATTGTCCTTTTCTGAGATTAAGGAAATTAAAGGGTTAAAGGAGTTGAAATGATTGCTTATATTGCCAAAGATGCACCTCTCTTTCCTGGAAGCCCTCTTTCAAGAACTCTGCAACTAGGTGTGCTTATTGTGGATTAGTCTTGGGATAGGAGACCTCTGGGGAAGTCTCTGAAGTAGCATGTGAATTAGGGCAAAACATGCTATAAAGTTTTGTGGTGATATGTAGGGCTAGGCATCATTCCTTGAAACCAATTGCAAAGGCCCAAACCTGAGACTCATGATAATTACCTTAAATTATCCTAATCACCAATTAATTAAGTTGGATGTCGCATTTCTATTTAGCATTTTATGTATATCATATATATATATATATATATTTGTGTATCGCAGATTGAAACGACGACGTGGCCTCAAAATGGATGTCATAATGCTCCAAAATAATTCGTTCAAGTGCTAATAAATATTTGAAATGCCCGCTAAATAAAAATAAGCCTGATTATCAAAGGGCTAATTTGAAAAATGATAATAATAATAAACGAACAAATATAGGAATAATGTAATAATAATAATAAAAAGAAAATGAGAATGCCTTCTTACAAATTTACATCTAAAAGATGTAAAATTTAAATTTATTAACTCTAGCGAAAAATATTAATGCAATTTTCCACATATATTATATCTATGTATTTGTAATGAAGGGTAATAAAGTTAAATAAACAAGAACACAAATACAAGAAAGAGGATTTCAATAATTATAAGGAAATCCTAGAGAAAGGGTATGTCTCATTAAATAAAAGGGTAAAAAGAAAAAAGAAAAAGAGTTAATTAAAATTTAAAATAAATTATCTAAACTAAATAAACAAAAACTCAACAAAAAAAGACAACAAATCCCCAAACCCCCCTGATTCTATCCCCAGCCTCGAGGCTCCTCTTTGTCGCTGCTCTATTTTAACCCCCCTGCTCATTTCCACGCTGGCCACCGACCGTCCGATGCCCATGCTGCCGCCACCCATCACCGCCAGTCCCCGTCGCCCTCCAACCGGCCTCTTTCTCCACTCCCTTGTGTGTATTTGAGTTGTTTTAGTGAGTTGAAAGGTGAGAACCCTAACTCCCATTTAATACAATTTTTGATCTTTTATGCTTGAATTTTGGTAGTAAATGATGTAATTAACATGGACGAGTATTTATTTGTAAATTTCTTGATTTATTGTGGATGTCTGGATTGAGATGTGAATTAGGAGGATTAGGATGAGTGTGATGAGTAAAGGTTGAAAATTATATTTGAATCTTAGGTTGTTTATGATGATGTTGAGATGATTTTAGTGCATAATATAGAATGAGATCAAAGTAAAAACCATGTTGGATGGATAAGTTGTGGCCATGAACTAGAGAAATTAGGGTTTATGGCTTGAATGATATTCAAGTTAATTATATGGATTATTGGTACTGGAGTGAGTTAGTTGATGATTACATAGAGAAATATATGTATGTATATATGAGGTTAATGGGTGTATTATGTTTGGATCATGGCTTGGTGATTAGGGTTTGTGGTTCAAATCAAGAAACAAGCTTGAGTGCGGAATACTTGGTGGTTTAAGTGAATTTAATGAATCTTTGAAAAAATTAATGAAAATATCCTGTTATAATTATGTATATTTGGTATATGTGTTTGTTATGAGTGGGTAATTGGGGTTTAGATGTTAGATAGAGTTAAATTTCAATTAGGTTACTTTAGTAGTGTTTAAACAAATCTTTGGCTATAATCGAACAAAAATAAAGAGATATAAGCGTATGTATTATATTATCGCATAAGTTTATGGCAAGATTTATTTTTCAAGTAAGGGTGGTGGAGATGAGAATGGAGGGAGATATAGTGGTTTGAATGTTTGAAAATCATGAACCAAGTATGGGCTTAGGGAGATTCTCAGATTTGATTATTAAAGAAAATGGAAAGGAACAACTAGTTTTGTGGATTTGAATTACTAACATAACATGCTTATGTGGTTTTATTTTACTAATGATAATTGTATGATTGAGATACCAAGTTCATGAAGTCGCTTTGAATCATATCACAATCCAAAGTTTGATGGCTAACGACGATTCGTTAAAGAGAAACACAATAGCCATAATAATATCTCTAAAAGTTATGGCAAGGATAGCCACAATCCTAATAGTAGTAGTAGTAGTAGTAGTAGTAGTAGTAGTAGTAGTACTAATAATAATAATACTAATAATAATAAAAATAATAATAATAATAATAATAATAATAGTAATAATTATAATAATAAGGGTGATGAGGATCAATAATTTATAATAACGTTAACACTAATAATGTAATGAGCATATGACAATGATTCGGATAGTGATGCTGATGATGACATTATCAATAAACACATGACAAGTCACCCTAATTCACTTTTACAATATTCGTGAAACGAACATCAGTAACGTTAAGAAAGTGGAACAAAAAAAAAAGAATAAAATTAAGTAATAATAATTAAGATGATTATGAAAAGAGAGGTTGAAGGAATTTAAATTATTCCCTAAGTTAAGAACTTTAATAAAATTTCTTTGTCGCGCACTAATCGAGAAAATGACATCTTTGGAGCAGAAGTGACGCCACTGCTATCGCTTCAAATTATGAGCAAGCAATTTTCATTAGAACGGAGAGAGATTTTCAAGGATCAGGTACGTATATTGCCTGTACTCTTCGAAACTCACATGTTTATCGAGCTACGCAAAATCAATATAATCTTCATATAATGAATCATTTTATGTAATGTTTATCACCTAAGTAAGTGGTCCCATCAATTATCAACCATCAGAGCTTATGCCCTTTAATTTTCCAGCGCGGCTACAGCTCAGGCTTCCCGATCAGCCTGGAAGGTGTGCACCTATCTCTAGATCACTGCAGACGTCAACACAGATGTACTTTCAGGTAATAACCGACAAATCAACTTTACACCTATATTCTCTCTCCCCTATTTGCAAAACAAAATGTTTTGAAATGCGGGCGCCTAATTAATTAAACTCAAAGCTTATTTTGCTGCGTAGGGATGTGCGTGCTGAGCTTCGGCTCATATTTCAAATATTTTCGTGTTTTCTATTTTAGGCAAGGGATCAATGAACAGTTTCCCCACTGACAAACCAGGAGGTAGCAAGAAATGAAAGGGCATTACAATTCCTTTTGTTGAGGATTCGCTAGGCAAGCACTCATAGTGATTTATAGGCTAGCACCCTAAGAACCTGATAGTTGTGTATTCTTTTGGACTTTACAGTTACTAGTATTTTGGTAATCATACGTTGAGTTATTAGGTGCATCACAACTTGTATCATAACTTCTGTAAATGGGTGAATGAATGTTATTTCAATTATATTGTGAGTTATGTGATTAAATGAGTGATACAGTAATCTAGGTAAATTTAGTTAGCCTTGTTCCGTCACGGAACGGCGATAAGCCTCTAATCAATAGAGTTCCGCTGCCAACTAATAGTAAATGAGTAATTAAGTAAGAATAACTAGGCATTAGGAATTGGAGGCATTATAGTTGTGGTATCAAAGCCAGGTTAGCAAATCACTATGAGCATAGGACGCTCGAGAGCTAGGATGTATGGTTTTGAGATAATAATATAGGTAAATTGAGTTTTCTTTAGGGGAAATCTATGTGTAAATGTGGCTTCTTCCCTCTTTTTATTATTTTCATGTTAAGATGGCTCATCCAGGAGTATCTGCGGACTCGTACACCATTCACATGGGAACACAGACCTTAGTAGCGGTCCAGATTTCTACCCCGCACGCGGCCGTGGCGACCCATATGTAGGCGGACCCCCTCTCTGAGTTTCATGACATTATGGGCTGTGCTCACAGACTACTATGGTCTTTACTCTTGGTTGCCCCGTGGCGTGAGTTTAGACTATAGTACCATGACTTCATGGTTACATGGAGACCTAGGGCTTGATGGGGAGTAGTTTTAGATCTTAAGGGCCTGGTTTGTGATAACTAGAGAGTTATCGCTCCGAGAAGAGCTAGAGTTGAGAGGCATCTCTTATGATCTTCTTCCATTCATTTTCGTTACCCTCGATATACACCCACCTATTGTCCCACCCCACCTCCACCGACTCAGGGATCACAGCCCCCGTAGCCTCCCGTGTAGCTGCCACCTGCTTCCCCGCAGGCTGGCTTAGGAGATGAGGCCTCTAATGAGGTTCATCTAGTCGAGGAGGTACCGAGTTCCCCAGAGTTCATAAACCCGAGTTTCGATGAGTACAAGATGGAGCCTAACGATGATGAGGAGGAGCCAGAGGAGGAAGTGGGAGAGCATGAGCCCCTAGAGAAGATCTAGAGGGTCACAAGAGTGATCCTGATGACGAGGATTCAGAGATAGAGGATGCTGACAATGACTCAGGAGAGGAGGATGATGATTCCTCCGACCCTGATTACGATACCTGTCGGAATCGTCAGGCATGACCCTACTCTTACTTTTGGGTTAGGCCTATTTTGGTTATTTTGTCTCGTGCAGCTAGGATAGTGTGATATTCTTTTGCTCATTGCATGTATATATGATGTATATAGGTAGGCTAGCTTAACCAACCGTGACGAGGTAATCTACCTTTTATTTTTGGGTTTGGGGCGGATTTGACTTGGTGGACGACTTTAGTTAGTGGGTAGGATGGAGGATTAGATTAGGAGCTTCAGTTAGAATGCGAGAAGGTTACCGTGAAATATTGTAATATTCTTTTGTATGAACTTTCCGTACATATATATATATGTACATGCGTATGCAATAAAGGTAATGTTTGAGTTAAATTAAGCCTTGATTCTAAATGATTACTGCTTTATGATAATGTTATGCAAATTGAGATAATAAGCTTTACTATATGATTTAGTATTACAGCATATCGGAGTCTATGAAGAACAATCAGAAGCATAGAAGATGAACCTCAGGGTTGAGGTAATCGAGTGGATGAAGACCCCTAACAAGACCCTAGTGGAGACCCAACGCTGGCCTTGGAAGTGTCCACTAGTGTGGAGGACCCGAATTATTGGAAAATTTTGGTAATTGAGCTGATGAAAAGCATTCCTCCTGCACCACCTGCACCCCTTGTACCTCCAGAAAAACCCTTCAAAATCTGACAAATTTAGCTGATAGGGTAGCTCGATGCAGCCCTAAGGTTTATGATGGAAACCTTGACCCTATGGAGCTGGAGGATTGGATTAGGGGAATGGAAAAACATTTGCGGTGGTTGAAGTGCCTGAAGAGAAAAAAGTAAACATAGGGACTTTTTATTTAGCTGGTGAAGCAGATATCTGGTGGAGTACTGTGAAAGATAAGTTACAAGGACCCGGGCTTACCTAGGCTAAGTTTCTTCAGGAGCTTAGGGCTAAGTTCTATCAAATCACAGTCTAACGACAGAAGGAAAAAGAGTTCATAGAGTTGAAGATGGGTAGTAAGATGACGGTGATGCAATATGGCCATACGTTTATGGAGTTATCAAGGTTCGCTCCAGATTTTGGGGTAACCAAAAAGCTGAAAATGAGAAGGTTTGAGGAAGGTTTAATCTTTTACATTCGGAATCAATTGGTGGGCCGGCCAATTCAAACCTACCAAGAGCTTTACGAAAGAGCTGCTAAAGTGGAACGAGTGAAGGGTGAGTTAAGGGCTTTGAATCTAGGAAACTGGAAGAGGAAGTGGAATGATCGCAGTACATCAAGCGAGAGTATTGGGCAGAAGAAACCTACTACTGGGCCTAATAAGAGTCATCCAGCGGCACCAAAGGAGCCTTATGCTAAGTATGGGCAGACAAACCATACAACAACTGAGTGTTGTATGGGCACTAACAAGTGCATGTGGTGCAGAAGCTCTGAGCATTCAATTGCTACATGCCCTAGAAGATAGAAGGCTGTGGAAGAGGGAGTTGCAAGGCCTGTACCAACCGCACACTAGGGAAACCTACCCTCAAAACCCCCAACGACAGGACGAGCTTACATAGTAAGCAAAAAGGAAGCTACAGTGTTTGGTACGGTTGTCAGTGGAACTCTATTTTTAAATTCAAAATCATTTTGTATTTTATTTGACTCGGGTGTGACTCATTCATTTATATCCGCTCGAGCTGCATTGCAATTGAATTTGAAACAAAATAAGGAGTGGGCAAACTATAGAATTAGTTTTCCAAATGAGCAAGTGATTGAATGTCTTGTTCTTTAAAAGCATGTTCCTATTGTAATAGCTGAGCATAAGTTCGCCGGGGACTAGATTTAGTTTGACATGTCAGAATTCGATATAATCTTGGGCATGGACTGGTTGACTGTTTATCGGGCAAACATAGACTGTAAGGACCTTAAGGTCACTTTAAAGGACACAGAAGGTTGGGAAATATGTTTCTATGGGGAGAGACTTAGGAAGAAGTGTTCTATAATTTCAATCATGAAAGTAAGTAAGATGCTAAGATAGGGGTGCATAGGATATTTGTAGTATGCCACTGAGGTTAAAGAGAAGGAGATAAAATAGAAAGTATCCTTGTAGTTTGTGAATTTCCTGATGCTTTTCTTGAAGAGTTACCACGTCTACCTCCTCAAAGAGAGATTGACTTTAAAATTGAGTTAATTCTTGGTGCGTAGCCTATTTCAAAAGCCCTATATAAGATGGCCCCAACCGAACTCAAGGAGTTGAAAACCCAATTGGGCGAGTTATTGCAAAAATGATTTACCAGGCCAAGTGTTTCACCTTGGGGAGCCCCAGTGTTGTTTGTGAAGAAAAAGGATAAACCTTAAGGTTGTACATAGATTATCGAGAGTTAAATAAAATAACCATTAAGAATAAGTACCCTTTGCCCCGGATAGATGATCTGTTTGATCAGTTGCAAGGAGTTGGGGTGTTTTCAAAGATTGATTTGAAGTATGGCTATCATTAGCTTAGAATTAAGCTCGAAGATATTGCCAAAGCAACCTTCAGGATTAGATATGGCCACTATGAGTTTACTGTGATGCCTTTTGGGCTAACAAATGCTCCTACTGCATTCATAAATCTCATAAAAAGAGTTTTCAGACCTTATTTGGGCAAATTTATGATGGTTTTCATAGATGACATTCTGATATACTCCAAGGATAAGGACGAACATGCAGATCATTTGAGGACTGTGTCACAAACATTGAGGGAACATAAGTTATATGCTAAATTGAAAAAGTGTGAGTTTTGGCTAAGCGAAGTAACATTTTTGGGGCATGTATTTACTAAGGAGGGAATCAAAGTTGATCCTCAGAAGATAAAGGTGGTTATTGAATGGCCTAGACCCACCAATGTGATAGAAGTAAGGAGTTTTCTAGGTTTAGCATGATATTAGAGAAGATTCGTGAAAGATTTCTCGAAGATTGTATCTCCACTGACCAACCTGTTGAAGAAAACTGCTAAATGTGAGTGGTCAGACATGTGAAGAGGCATTTCAATAACTAAAGGGATGCTTAACAACAGTGCCCATTCTTACCTTGCCTAAAGAAGGAAAAGAGTACACTACTTTTAGTGATGCTTCAAAAATGGGTTAGGTTGTGTCTTAATGTAGGATGACAAGGTAATAGCCTATGCTTCTAGGAAATTTAAGCCTTATGAGAAGAACTACCCCATTCATGATCTGGAGTTAGCTGCACTAGTTTTTGCCTTAAAAATCTGGCGACACTACCTGTATGGAGTGCCGTGCAAGATTTACAATGACCACCAAAGCCTAAATTATATCTTTACTCAAAAAGAGATCAACTTAAGAGAACGATGATGGCTCACATTGCTAAAGGATTATAACTTGCAAATTTACTATGATCCCAGAAAGGCGAACGTAGTAGCAGATGTGCTCAGTAGGAACACACAACATGGTTTAAATGCAATGATAAATACCTAACCTAAAATCTCGAGGGACCTCGAAACTATAGGCATTGAGCTCGTGCTACCGGGATACACAAATGGGTTATTAACAACACTCGAGGTGCAACCTTCCACAATAGAAGAAATTAAGGCAAGTCAAAAGAATGATGCAAAGCTTGAGAAGCCTAGGTGCAATGTTACACAGGGGAAATCACCTGGTTTTGTAATACATGAACAAGGAACCTTGAGGTTTCAGAACAGACTGTGCATGCCAAATAAAGAGGAGTTGAAGAGAAGGATTTTAGAAGAAGCCCATAATGCTCAACTTAGTACACCCAGGAGGAAAATATATATATATATATATATAGGGATTTGAGGCAATTCTTCTGGTGGGATAACATGAAGAGGGAAATTACAGAGTATGCAGATAAGTGTATGACGTGTCAAAAGGTGAAGGCAAAACACCAGCGCCTTGTAGGCGAACTGAGGCCTTTAGAGATTCCTACCTAGAAATTGGATTCAATTTCAATGGATTTTCTTATGGGATTACCCCTCTCTGCATCAAAGAAGAATGCTATTTGGGTCATTGTGGATAGACTTACTAAATCTGCCCATTTTATACCAATTCATAGCACTTGGGGCAGAGAGAGACTAGCACAGATGTATGTCAAGAAAATAGTTAGATTGCATGGCACACCAAAGATATAGTGTCATATCGAGACCAAAGGTTTTAGGCTTGGTTTTGGCAGGCTCTGCAAAAAGCTTTCAGCACCAAGTTAAATTTTAGTAGCTTATGCCATCTTGAGACTAATGGACAAACTGAGAGGGTGAATTAAATCCAGGAAGATATGCTTAGGGTATGTGTGCTTGACTTTCCGGGAAAGTGGAAGACTATTTACTATTGGTGGAGTTCTCCTATAATAACAGTTATCAATCCACCATTAAGATGACCCCTTTTGAAGCACTGTATGGAAGGAAGTGCAGAAAGCTGTTGTGTTGGAGTGAGGTTGGTGAAGCATTAACCTTAGGGCCTGAGCTAATTCAAGAGACCATTGAAATGATAAGGAAGGTTCAAGAACATATCAAAGTAGCGCAAAGCAAACAGAAAAGCTATGCAGATAAAAGGAAAAGACCATTAGAGTTTCAGGTGGGAGATAAAGTGTTTTTAAAGGTGTCCCTAATTAAAGGAGTGAGAAGATTTAACCTCTGGGGCAAACTGAGCCCTAAATACATCGGCCCCTATAAAATTATCAAGAGATTAAACCCTATGGCTTACAGGGTGGATTTACCTAGAGAACTTGAGCATGTCTATAACATTTTTCACATTTCACAGGTCATAAAATATGTTCCAGATCCAAATCATATTATTGTAGCAGAGTCAGTAGAAGTCGCTGAGAACCCAATGTACGAGAAACGTCTCATACAGATATTAGATTAGAGAATTAAGCAACTTCAAAAGAAAAGCATACCTCTGGTTAAGATCCTATGGACCAAAGACAACTCAATAGAGGCGACATGGGAAATCGAGGAGGACATGAGAAGTAAGTATCCATATATTTTTGTGATACAGACAACCTTTCTTTCAACCTGCAAGTTTCGAGGACGAAACTTATTTTAAGGGGGAAAATTGTAATGGCCTGAACCTAAGACTCATGACAATTACCTTAAATTATCCTAATTACCAATTAGTCAGGTTGGGTGTTGCATTTCATTTAGCATTTTATGTATACGTATATATATATATTTGTGCATCGCAGGTTAAAATAATGATGTGGCCTCAAAATGGGCCTCATAATGCCCCAAAATAATTCGTTGAAGTACTAATAAATATTTGAAATGCCCGCGAAATAAAAATAAGCCTAATGATCAAAGGGGTAATTTGAAAAATGATAGTAATAATAAACGAAGAAATATATTAATAATGTAATAATAATAATAAAAAGAAAATGAGAATGTCTTCTTACAAATTAGCATCTAAAAGATGTAAAATTTAAATTTATTAACTCTAACAAAAACAATTAATGTAATTTTCC
>NCQV01123938.1:43341-64942 GCA_002740545.1 Lophocereus schottii
TTAAAAACCTTTTATCTGTGTTTATTAGAATAGGTCTCTCTATGGGAAAAACCTTTTATGTGTGTTTATTAGAATATGTCTCTCTATGAGTAGTCATGTCTATAGAGGTAAGGCTGCCTCATCTAAATCTCCCCAGGCCCTACAAAAGCAAGATCCACACTGGGTGTTGTTGACATAAAAAAATATAAGACTAATTTACAACTGCAAAGACAGAGAAAGCCAATTAAAAAGTTTTCATCTTTGAGGGTTAAGACTACCTCTATGCAAAAGCAGCCGCATTTAACTAGAATAAAAAGGAAGTTGCAACATTAAGAGTTTGAAAATAGCTTTTTTGCCTTTGCAAATAAAGAAAGCAACAATTAGGCATTTAATGTAGACTGAACACTTGCTATTTAGAGCCATAAAAAGCCAAGACTTGATGCTGTAAATCTCGAGACAAAAAGCAATGTAAGATAACTTTTAAGCCCCTTGAACCAGATAACTCTATTATTGTATGAGGACTATAAATAGAGGACTTTGCTCAAGATTTAAAAAAACAATGCACAAGACACCTAGTCTTAAAACTCACACTCTTAGCGTTCAAACTATGCTCTTGAGATATTGTATTGAAAATCAATTGTATTCTTTGTACACATTGAATTTTTTGTGAGCTAAAGGAGTTAGGATAACACATTTTGCAAGTAAGAGGGTTAACAATGGAGCTGTATAGTCTAAGAGGGGTCTTCGATGAAATTACTTCAAGTAGGACTCGAAGCGTGTGTTATCAACGACCTTGGGTTGATGGTTAGGCATGTAATTTTATAGAGATCAATACAACTTGTTCAATTTTAAGGAAGGAATCCTTAGGTGGTGAGCAACCCAAGTTGGTTAGGTAAACATTGTTAACAAAACACAATGTCCTTTACTTCCACTCAGGGTCCTTAATTTACGAGTCTATTCATTTTAGAGTTTAAAATTAGTGGTTAGAAAAAGTTTATTAGTTGTTTCTAATGCTTGCCATTAGTGAGAAATAGCAGTTAGCATTTACTAGCGTTTACTAGTAGTTAGTAGCAGTTATAGATAACATTTACATATAGAAGATGATGATTAATCAACATTTATTAGCGGTTACTTATGGTTAGGACCAACAATTAGATGTTAGTAATGTCTAGGAGTGGTTAAAAGTGGTTAGCAATTATTAAACACTGAAACACACAGGCTCACACTATTTAGTATAATTGAATATGTATTCACTAATCTGTTTAAGCTCTAGTTTTTATTTGCAATTATTTCCCTTACCCTATTCACCCCCTTTAAGGTGATTACCACTACCTTAGCACTAACACTAAGAACAAAGGGTTAGAAAGAGTTGAGGAATGTTTGAGAGAAAGAAAATTAGGATTAAGATCGTTGCCCTAACCATGGAGCATAAATAAGGCAACACGACTCCCTTAGGAGGCTTGGCATGCATTATATATAACTACGGTTATAAAACATTATAATTTTTACAAACAAGGCCATATATTTACATGTACTTTATTACTTATATTGACCGCTTGCAGTTTTAAGGAACCCCTTAAGGCTTTGATTGTCTCAAACTGTATCCAGGACCTTGTTTTGAAATAGTTCATCGAGATTGAGTTCCCTACAATTTTGGTATCTTGTTACAAGAAAGTTTTAACACATACTTGGGGTGATTTCTAGTGATGAATGTGGGAGATGAGTACTCCATTTCATTTACCTTTCAATGCACTCGCCATCAATAATATTATTCCTATGCTTCCCATTAATCACAACAAGGCTCTTAGGGTACGTTTATAGAGACTTGCTTCTTTATCTACAATGGATATCCTTTAGACTACTTTGGTGACTTTATTTATTCTCAAACTCATCAAGTGATGCCTTTGGGTCCACTTCTTCCTCTATTCAAAACTAGGCTTTCTTCTCATCAAATCAGTATCCTCCTCTTGGGCCCTATCCTTTGAAGCAAGGAGTTTCTATCCTTTCTGCAGAATAATCCAACAAATAGAGACGTGCTTTTGAAACATACTTGTTAGAAAACATTGAAGAAGTGGTATGGATGATTTTCCTAACATCAACTCCAATGGTCAGTAATTATCTAGGCATAAGCAGCAAAGGATAAGGCACTTAGAAGATAATTCTGGTGAGCATTGGTAGGCTACATATGAATTGTTGTGGTTTTTCCTTTTTTGTGAAGAATATGAGTGGGAAAATAAAAGTTTTCATATAGTAGGTATTTTACCGTTAATTACCTTTGTAAAAATGTGCCAAATCCAAGGTTGATCAAATTTAATACATAATATTTGGGTTTCTGAACTTAGGATTTCTTGGCTCGTATCAAGGAAATCTTAGAGCTCACTAACTCTATTGTCATAGCACACCGTGACTTCCAACAAGGTCTCCCAACTCTAAGTTGAGATTTACCTTGATTCGATTTTCTAGTGTATTTGGCACAATATGGAGATGAATTAATGAATACCTTTTATTCTTTCTTAGGTGTATTTGGCTTAACATAGAGATTAAATAATGAATAAGCTATCTAACTTGCCTAGAAGGTTTTCATCAAAAGAACATACATTTAATGTTTATTCAAAATATCAAGTTAGCGTAGAGTTCAACGTCACTTCGTTGAATCTAATATTAAGCTCAAAGTGAGATATGTGAACACCATTGATTCTTTTGTTATTGATTCTAATGTTGACTTGAAACTTATGGACCGATCATTTAATGACCCTAAGGGGAAAATGATTGATATTGATGAGTCCTTAGATAACCTTAGAGGGTATGAACCCTCCTTAGACCCCTATTGTTTATAACAAGAGGAGTAGCCCTAAAGAGTCGTGTGGCCATCTATGTTTTATGACTTTATCTTGGTCTAAGGCTTTTGATAAGTTCAAGATAGTATTACATATCATGCCCATATTCTTGTTAGTGCTATTTTACTTCCACTTATCTTAAGTACAAGCTTAAAGCTTTCGTAAGTACAAGAGAGTCTTAACTTGCATTGCATGTTAATGTTTTATTTAGAAAATCCTTCCTTTTACTAACTACATTCAATTTTGTAAGAATTATTCCCATTGATTTAATACGTTGCTATGAAATTTGATAGGGATTGATATAAGTGAGAGCTTAATGATGATATATAATGGTATAATCCATAAATGCTCATTTTGGACTGTCTATAGAGAGGCATTAATTTGTATATGATTAATACATAACCTGGTATGATTGCTCTAACTCTTTTGACTACTTCTTTTCTCTTTTCTTTCTCTTTAATATAGAGTTATGGATATTAGGTTTGCGATTTTAGAGGTAATCCATTTTAAGGTGAACTTTTGAATGATGTTGACCCAAAAGGTAGCCTTGATCACCCTTGTTTGTTTTGCTTATCTAGCTTTGCGTTTGGTCATTGCCAACAATGCTTCTTGTCATGTTATTGGCTTGAGTATATGTTTATGGTTGCATGGCTGAGTTGTGGCACCTTCGTGCCTATAATGGAAACTCTGTGGAGTTTTGGGGTAAGATGCCCTAAAATATATATTTTTTTGAAAATCTAAAAAGATTTTCATTTGTTTTTGGGACTTGGTTGATTGTGACATCTAATGGCTTAGTTGTTAAGTTGTATGCTAGTAGATTATGCATGATGGATGCCTTATGTATATAATAAGGTCCATCTCATTTAATCAGTTTGTGCCTATTTTAAGCATTTCTATCATCAATGCTTCGAGGTTGGGCTGCTATATTGGCCCCAGAATCTTTTGTTTACTCAGTGATTTTGTTTAAGACATTAAATGAATGAAAAGTCTAAAAAAATTTGGTGAAAGTGAATAAAACCTAGAACCAATGTTCTAAGCCACTATCTTTTTTTCATATCTTTATTTGACTTGATTGTGTGGTATCATTCTTGTTGACACCTTTTTATCTTTGTATGCATGTTTTCATTTATGTTTTTGAAAAAATTTTATCAGTAAATCTTTTTCAAACCCTCTCGAGATCTCACTCATCTACTTGAGGAACTGCGGAGGTTTAAAGGGCTTATTATATATGCTAAATGTAACTGTGAGTTCTATAAAAGTCAGTTATATTTTAGTTGTCTTGTTTTGTTTTTCTCGAGGATGACTGAAGTCTTGGTGTGGGGATATTTCTTTAGGTTCTAAATGTGACATTTTACATTCTATTTCACCTAGGCATTTGCTTATAATAATTATTTTTTTGGGTCTAGTTTCTCATCTTTTGTAGGAATAAGCATATGTGAGAAACCGTTGATACTTGGGCTCAACATGCACAAAAAGTGAACATTTGATGTTTATGTCATGCATTGCCACCAAACTTTCACACACCCATGACCTATATCTCATGTGAAAGCCTACCTTTTCAAGCCTGTTGAGCATTACGACGTTATAACTGTCAAAACAAACAGAACATAGTTAATTCATAGTCAGTTCAACCACATTCCATACAACTCTTACCACCAAAGCTTGGCCTAAATCTAGAATCAACACGATGGCCGAGTTTAGTAAGATCATAGTCATACTCCTATTTGTGCATACAAGTAGGTTTTGATTCTTAGCTTTTAGTAGAAGTAACATTTTCACTACTTGTGTTAGTAAATAAGCAAATTAGATTTCCCATCATTGAATAATTATAACAGTAAACATAATTATTCCAAACACAACAAAGACACAATGTGTTTTGTAGAAAACCCTAAGTTGAGGGATCATAATTGGGTCTTGATGAGTATGAGACTTACAATCAAAGATTAACAGTCATCAACACAATGAAAGATCCCCTAAGATAAAACATACAAGAACCTTGAAATCAACTTGAGCAAGCAACAATTCACTTCATTGAAAGCAAAGCCACTAAAGAGAGATTTTGAAGTGGATGCTCTCCAAATCACCAATCACAAAGAGGTAAAGCTTTTACAGAGAATTTTAGTGAGAGATATTGGTAGTTTATAATTGCATTCATTTAAAATCTTCATATCCGATTTTTATAGGTACAGTGTGGGTGAAGGAGCCAGTGGCACAGATATAAATATTCATGTGAATTTAAATAAGGAAAATCTAAAGATAGTTACATTCCCAAATGAGACAGAAATAAGATAGTGCATTTGCTTCACTTCCTAGGTTCTTCTAGAAGAATACATTATCATTTGGAGGTGTCATCACTTGGAGACTTTTTCTTAATATGTTAGTAGTTGCAAGGAAATTAATATTGAATAGTTATAAGATATCTTTCGTATGGATTTTCTCAACACACACATATTCTGAAATTTTTCAGCACATTCTCACTTTTGCTTGTCTATATTTGTTTTGACATATTATGAAAAATCTAAGCATATGGGGCTAAAATGGACAGACAAAAGTAATATAAAGATTGTGACTTGGAGTAATTGGTCACAAGTAGGCAAGACCCAACAGCTAGAAACTTCAGCTTCCTAAAATGGCAAAATTTGGCTAGAGAGATAGTGAAGTTGGTGCTAATATAGAAAACAAAATCTATCTATCTTACGGAAAATATTTCATATCCTAGAATAGATCAATCATCTTTATAAGATGTCATCATACACCAAATTTGTAGCCAACTTAATAGATGAAATCCCATGACAAAGTTGGCCTCGATGCTAACATCTAGTAGTTTAGATTGATGGGAGTTCTTATTAATCTTAAGTGATCATACCGGTGAGGTTTTGAGATTTTGATATACATCAACCTCTGATTTTAAGAAGAATCTTCCCTTAAGTCTATGTTATTGAAATCGAAGATAATAATTGTGAAAAATTTCTACCCACTTTAGGTTTAAGAAGACCTAATGTGCTAAGAATATTGCCCTTGTTGAACGTACAACAAGGGTAACCGTAAGGAGTCTTTTAACATCCATGAGTCCATTGAATATTTTAATGTACTTATCACATTAGGCTCAACTGAGTTATCAATCGAAGCTTAGTCATTCGTATTTCTTCCAAGTGGGTTTTATTGACAACGCTGCTCTAGTAATCATGTCATTTGGATCACATCCCCAATGTTTGAGGAACCATAGGGGCTAACCGTTTTATTCCCTTACTTACATGATTTACCAGTAACAAGACAATTTGAGGCTTGCACTTGCTAGTGACACACTCAGCCTCTGTTTCTCAAAAAGAGGATTTCCTTGCTTTCCTCCCTTAGCTTGTTTTTATGGGGTTGGAGTGTAGAGCCAATGTTAGGGTCTAGCTTTATTGCTTGAGCATGTAGGTGTTAACATGTTCACCATATTACACATAATTATCAAACAGCTAAGGTCTACCAAGCAAAACATGATGTACATCTATACAGAGTACATTGCATAAGACTTCACCACAATAATGACCAACTGAGAATCAAAAGAATTCTTAGAGTAGTTACCCCATTGCTTGGCTTAAACTATTGAAAGGAGTATGAAATATCAACCTTGTTAGCTAGGATTTTAAGCTTGTCAATGAGTGTCCTATGGAATGCTCGAATCATAATCACCTAATTGACCTTGATTAACTTAACATGAGCTACTAATTATACAGTAAACTTAGGGCCACAACATTACTGCCATCATCTGGAGGATAAGGATTGGTTAACTAAGGGCATCGTGATGTCTCTTATGTTACATAAAAATCAAATGAAATACAATTTGTATATGATCAACTCAAATGAGAGACCAATACTCGCAGAACATACTAGTCCATGGCTCCAATACGTTATAGAATGTCACTATGAGCTCTTGTAGATCCACTGATTGGTTGGTTGCTTTATTTCCATTGCTAGGTGCACAAACTTCCCTCATACTCAACCCAAAAATGTAAAAAAATACAAAAGTATTCGACGAATAAGCCAAAGCTCAACACACTTACCTATACACTGTAAAGAAAAAGAAATTCGTTTTTCATTGAGAAGGAATTACATTAAAACTACTACATGTTATTCTCTGCAAGTGGAACCCAAATTAATGAGCTTATATCTAGACAATGTGATCATTGAGTAAGGAGCAGACCTCCTAGGTCGATTAGGAAGCCTGAGTTAAAACCGCACGGCTAATTTAGTAGGCCTAAGCCTGGATAACTGACTATTGGTGGATCAAGTTTATTAACCGGCAAAACATTTCTTGAAATGATTCGTTAAATACTTGTATATTGTGAGATTTTAATATTTACAAAAAGATATATGAAACTTCGAAAGATACAGGAAGTAAACTTACCTAATTTAAAAAGTTTGTCTCTTACCCTTTGAAATATTTAATTAATGACTTGACAATGGTGAAAGTGGTCTCGTCTTTATAATGCATGAATCTTTTATGATTAGTAATGCTATATAATTATCATGATCAGGATTTTGAAAAATTAAAACACTTACATCCCTTTTATATTTGTTATGATTTCTTATTAACTATTGTTGCCATTACTACCATCATTGTTATCATTAACATTACTATTTTTAATTTAAATATCATTATGATTATTAGTATCATTATTATTACAGTGTTATTATTACTATTATTACTATTGCTATTACTGCTACTGCTACTACTACTACTACTACTACTATCGTGATTAGCAATTCCCTTTTTATTAGCCACATTATTTACTCCTTATTTGTACCTAGTAATGTATTACTGAGATTAATTAGGTTAAGTAAGTGAAACTAGCGTACTTAACTTGTCTGAACTTAAAAAACAAGAGAGTGAACACCTAAGTTATTTACCTAAAAAACTTGGACTAAAATAAAGTATTTACTTTAGAAGCTCCTTAAAATTATATTTCAACCTTTTAGCATTCCTTTGAATAAATTAGTGAACATTAAGGCTTAATTGTCTTCAGTGCTCATCTTAACCTATCAATGCCACTCACTTTATTTAGAAATAGATATTAGAAAGAAGCTTGATGATGAGCATCCATCACTTTCTATGCTCAATTGAACATTGAGTTCATAACACAATTTTTCCACTTCATATAGCCCCCACTGAACTTATTCACTCTAATATTGTAAAAATTATCATTCTCTTCTTCCCATCTTTTTCTTGAGAGCTTTCATCTTCTTCTATCTCATAAATGCTATGTCAAACACCAACATCTTTCAAGATATAACAAAATTCTATCAATTACAGCCAAACCAAGACTATTCAAAAGCATAACCACAAGTTTTAGACACATAATCATCTCTTCTATTACCACCTATAAACATTCAATCATCCAAAATCAAAAATATGGAAATTGAACTCCAAATTACATTAAGAGACCACTTATTTAAGTCTAACGAAGACTAGACTTAACTAAATTAAGAAGAAAATTAATAAGGGGAGATGCTAAGGGTTGATGGCTTCACCTTCCAGCCCAAGTCTTAGACGAGAGGACGAAAGGAGACGCTGGTGGGTTAGCTCCGACAATCAGCAAACGCGACGGCAGCGACATCTGGCATAGTAGTAACATGGCGCCAGTGGGTTGTTGCATCATGAGTGACGAACCGGAGGGGTGTACTGTGCATGGAGACGGGAGAAAGAGCCAAAAGCGAACTCAATTTTTTTATGCTTAGAGTTTTGCTGCTATTTAATTTAATTTATTTTTTTATTTTCTCTCAAAATCCCAGCTCAGTCTCTCTCCCTTTCTCTCTCTCCAGCCCAATTACCTAATGCAAGTAATTCTTTAGTTGGGTTCTCGTTTGGGCAAATTCTTTACTCCAACTAATAGCACCGTAGTCTAAACCATCCATTCACTAGTTAGTGAATTCAATTCTTGGATTTTGTTTGCTTGTGTTAGTAAATGTTTGTCTAACATTATTGACTTATCTACTTACATTTTTTTGAGGTTTTGTTTTATTTAACAAAGCTCAAGCTAGAAAACCATATAAACTATTTTAAATTAATATCGTTCATGAAAACTATTCTTAACTAAAGCAGACCGACAGACTGAAGCTAGTAAACTGACCGCCAAGCTCAACAGCGATGACATATGGCATAGTATTAGCACTACAGTAGAGGGATTCTGCATGGTGAGGGTCGAAAAGGGGGAGGGGAGTTCTATGTGTACTATACTAACTCAATATTATTTTTTTTAACGCATGCCTATATTTTTTTTGCAAAGTCTTATCACTCTCTCTCTCTCTCTCTCGCTCGCTCGCTCGTTCCCCCCCAACCCAAATACCTAATACAAATATTCTCTAGTTGGCTCTCATTTCGATTGATTCTTTACTCCAACCAATAGCAGCCTACTCTAAACTCTCCATTTGATATTTAATGAATTTAATTCTTGAATTTTGTTTACTTGTTTTGTAAATGTTTGTCTAACAGTATTAACTTATTTACTTATTTACATTTGTTTGTAATTTTACTTTATTTCATAATCAAGCGAACAAAATGTATGAACTATTCTTAATTCTATCTTTTATGAACATTATAAGTTCTAATCACATTTATAGTTATATACTTTTATTTTATTTATTTATAGTTACTGGATGATTTTATACATTACATTATGAAATCTAGCTTGGAGGCTACTTTTCCATCTCAGCCTATGATTGTATAAATATTTGAAATCCTAACTTGAAATACAAGCACTTAACTTTGTTAAATTAAGGCTAACTAAAGTAATTAGCGTGGATTAGGTTTGGGCTATTATGCTCTTCCCCCTTAAATTAGGTTTTGTCGTCAAAACTTGCAAACTAGAAAGAATCTTGGAAATGTCATTCAATATATCTCCTCCAGTCTTCCAAGTGACTTGTAATGTGGTATGGTTCGCCACAAACATTGAAATAGGAATGCTTTAATTGTGATGTTGCTTGCATCTTTGTCCAAATATTTGAACAGGGTGCTTCTTAGAGATCACATTCTCTAGGTTGTATTTAATGTTATAACTTGGCAGTGGTGTACTGTTTTTGATCTATGAAATCTGGAAATACTACTTATGCGCTTCAATTTTGCCGGCTTAGCCAAACTGTGTAATGAAAAGTTGAATTTGAAAGAGATTGTGTAGAGGCATATTTAAAATCCTTTGTTCTCTCTGTTTCTCCTTTCTCCTGTTTTTGGCTTAGTCCCAGAAGTTCTCTTGATATCATCAAAGCATAGACTTGGTATCCCATTATATACCATGTCTCAGACTATATCACAAAATTTAGCATTTGTTCTTTTAGATTTAAATGTTGATTGGTTTATTCCTTAAGTGCTATAAACCAATTGAAAGTGAATCCATTTGATTCCTTATGATATTCCTCAAAGTATGTTATTGATCCATGCATGTAAGTATCATTGTTAAACTCAATTTCTAGTAACAAGTTGTAGTAAACCACTAACTTCAAATCCATTGCATAACCACATCAAATTTTCTTTATTCAAAGATCTGTTTTGTTAAGAGTATTGTTTTCAATTTTTTTTCCCCTGCATGATAATATTCATTATCATAATCACCCTATACATTCACTTTTAAATTCACTTTACACCATTCAACATGTGTTATACGGCTTCCATTTCTATGGTTTCTCTTGAGCCTCCATGGGCTTATACAAAGGGAATAAATTAATGAGCGTGAGGTAAGAATGCATATGTAAAACCTTATTAAATCATATGCTTTAACTGAGATTTAACAACTTCCATAAGTTCCCAAATTTAAATTTGATTTTAAACTCACACTTTTATCAATCATTGATGAATATGATCACTGTGTAAACCTTTGAAATGCTCTTATTTCTCTATCACTCATGAAGTCCATAACATGTTGATCCCTTCATAGATCTCAGTTTCTAGTTCACCATTCATAAGGTCTAGGAATCTCTTTATCACAACATGTATACCATAAGGGACTTAAAGGCCACATTTAGAGCCCTTTTTACTATCTTTTTCATAAAGGATAAAACTAGTATTCTTTGCCCCAAAATAGGTCATTAGTAGTGTTCGCAATAGGTTCTAGGCAATCAATATAGGAATTCGGATGCAGATAATCTACAGTCAAATACATATATAACTCTCCCTTTAAGTCGCTAAGTAGCCAACAAGGGTTGTTTCTCATAAAAAATGTACTCGAATGTTTGCAATGTTGTGGGTTCTTACATCAATGTTTTCATAAGTAGATATCAACGTGGAATGATCGATACACCTAAAATGTGGGCATAGCACATATGTACGAGGGTTTAACAGTAAGTGTTGAGGATAATCAAGTTTACGTTAAAAGTCAATTGCAAGGGTAGGAGCTTAGAAATTTAACTGATCTATTTGCTATGCCAAAAGAGCCAGGAAAATGAAAAGGAAAAACAGAACTTGGGCCAAAATGAAGCCTAAACTCTAAGATAGATTTTTACCCCTTTCTTACGTTTACGACAACTACACTCAGCTTCATAACCTCACCTATGGGTTAATGCTAGTGGGGCATACACAAGGGAGTTTCAAAAACTCCTCATTATGTTTGACTTGCAAGGACAAGAAGACCTAACTATTATGAGATACCTTGGTGACCTTAACCCTAGATACTCTAATGTTGTTGAGTTATAACAATACACCACCTTTGAGAATGTGTGTGTATTGGCTCACAGGGCTGAGTAACAAAAGAAATCTAAACTAGTTAAGAAAGAACCACCTACGAGCCAACCGTTTAAGAAGGGAAGCTCTCAGTTTATTCCAAAGCCTGCCAACTCCACTTCTCGGATTGCCTGAAGGACTTTAAGGGGCAGCCCGGTGCAAAAGCACCCTACGTTCATACAGGGTCCGGGAAAGGACTCTAACCCTTTAAATCAAATTATCCCTAGTTTAAGCTCCTATAAAAGATATCATAACTTTGAAGGACTGGGGCCCATAGCCTAAGGATGTCCCAACAATAGAGAGATTAGCAGTCCAGGAGGGGAAATAGAGGAAGATAAAGAAGTATGCTTCGTGAACAAAGGGAAGAAAAGGTTTTGCAGAACCAGATAAACAGAACTCCTAGTGATAAGAAGAACCCTCAAGAGCCTAAAAAGTTCAAAGGAAGATCAAGGGAAGTAAATCCTTCACAATAAATATACTATCTAAGGGAAAGTATGCTTATAGATCGTTGATAGTTAGAGTTGTTCTCATATGGCATCCACAAGACTACTTCAGAAGCTTAGCATGCAAATTTCAGTCCACCACCAACCCTACTATATTTGCTGGTTGAATCAAGGTAGGGATCTCCAAGTCAACTTTTGAGGGTTGGTCGCTTTTTTTAGTTGGCAAGAACTATTCTGATGAGGTTTAGTGTGATATAATTCTAGTGGATGTCTATCAGTTGTTGTTGGAGAGACCGTGGTTATTTGATAGCTGGGTTATGCATGAGGGTTACCTCAATGCCTATTCCTTTAACAAGGATACCAAGAAGATCACGTTAGCCCTTTAGCCCAACATCAATTGCTCAGACACAATCCACAAAAGAACCTTGATCAAACTAACATACTACTTACTCTGGTTGAGTATGTCCTTAAGGCCTGTCAGCATGAGTTTATAGCTCTACAAGGAGTGGGCTCTTTACCCCTAACCTAGGCTAAAAATAAGCCCTCTTATTCAGCCTAAGGTAGTGGATAGTTTTAGCATGTTTTTCTAGAAGAGATACTTCGTGATTTACCCCAAAATATCAATACTACAACACATTGACCTCACCAAGAGCCATCCTGCTTAACAAGCCAGCTTAGATGATGAACCTCAAAGACACTCATGAGGTTTAAAGATAGGTTAGGAATTAGTTGCCAAGGGCATGGTTAAAGAAAACCTTAATCCATATGTAGTACTAATGTTGCTGGTACAAAAGAAGGACGGGAGTATAAGAAGGTACGTTCCTAGTAGGGTCACTAACAAAATCTCTATCATTTATAGGCATCCTATTCTAAGCCTTAAAGGTGTGCTTGATAAACTATATGGATCAAAGGTGTTCTCTAAGGTGGGCTTGAGAAGGGGCAACTATTAGATTATAACTAGAGAAGGGGATGACCAGAAAACAACATTTAAAACCCAAGGACGTCTTTATGACTAGCTTGTCAAGTGCTTTGTATGTTTTAATACACCCAACAGCTTCATGAGGCTCAAGAATGAGGTATTCGAGCCTTTCACTTGCAAGTTCATTGTTGTTTATAGTGATGATATTTTGATTTATAGCAAGACAGAAGAACACATTGAGCATTTGATGCAGAGTAAGAGCCCAAATTGCCTATCCAAGTTATTTAGGTTTGTGGTTCACTTGTTAGCAGTGGACTATGCGAAATAAAGTTTCCGGCACAAGTTGTCCAGAATTTCAATGTCATGGGTTAACTTTGAGCTGCTTTTTATATGATTAAACACACTGTAAAGTTCGTTTTTTAGGTATTGGATAGCCATGGATGTCTATTTTCCAACATGCTAGAGATCACCTTTGAATTCTAATTATTGATTGAGTTATGGACCTTAAACAAAGCAAGGGTTCTTGTAGGTCTAGATATGTATGATTTTGATTATGATGTTAATTAAGGCATCAAATGGGTGATTTAGGGTCAAGCTTTCATAGGAAGTTGTACACCTCAAAAACAATTTGCCCTTGAATATCTCCCCCAAATTCCTTCGTTTAAGATAGTGGAGGATGTCACTGAGCAAGTATAAGTGCAGCAAATTCCTACACCTTGTATTTTTATCTAGGGGTTCCCCCTTTTTCTTTGTTTTAATTGTACAACTAGTTAGAATTTCATTGGTTATTTTCTTTGCAATTCTATTGGCCGATACAAAGCTTGAAGAGGAGAGCATCCCACTTTATAATGGCTTAATTCTTTGTAGATTTTCTGAGTTAGATTATTGAATGAAAAAGCTTGTTACTCGTTATCTCTCCATAAAAATCTCATTTTCTTTATCTTTCTTAAAGAGTAAAGATTGTGAGCCAACCCTTTATCCTAGACATATCTTCTTTTGATTGTTGTTGATTCTAGTTTTCACAAATCAAAATCCACAAAATTTATTTGCTTTAGTTTAGGCTTGCGTGTTATGGGTTATTATTCATCTTCATCATTTTTTGAATCATTATCAAGATCAAAGCCTTTGTTTGGCCAGAGGCTATCCTCATATGCTTCAAGTGGTATCTAAGCCAATAGTTCCTTCATTTGGGTGAGAATCAAATCCTCTAACTTTATGGTGGATTGTTGCTTTATTCTTTCCATTTTGCTGCATTTTGTTTTCAATCTTCCCTCCTCATCTTTTCCTTTTAAGTACCAAGAAAAAAAAAAGAGTTAAAAGACACTTCCACCTCAAATCAAGACCCTAAAAACCCACACATTGGAAATTTTTATCGCTTACCCACCTCAATCAACCCTTATTAATCCACAAAACCCCTAAAAATAGCCCTAATAGAATTTCCAACCAAAACATAATCTTAAGCTCCATGATAAATAGTTAAAACCATTAAAAACACCAAAGCAAAAATTTGGCATAACCACCTTGTACCACTTGGCACGCCCATGCCAAAACCCTATACCTTGAAATTTTGATCCAAAAACTTAGCTTGACCACCCTTTGCCACCAAGAATGTCCGTGCCGTCCACTAAATACTCTTTTCCTTCATTTTTTGATCTCTTCCACTACCATTTATCACCTTGTTTGCTTAGACCATGAATGACAATGGTATTCCCTCTTGACCAAGCTCTTAATATCTTTGATCTTCAACATCAAATAAGGAGGTTCTAAGTGAAATAGCACAAGTGAAAAAGGTAATGAGAGAAGCTCCTTATTATGAAAGTAGTTCGGACCCAAACTACTACTTCAAAGGGGTTCAAGCCCATGAGGGTTACGTTAGGGCAAGAGGTTAGTCAAATGAAGAAGGTTTCATTATAGTGATCCAAAACTCAGAGGTGTTGCCCTTTATTGGTTTAGATGCCTTAGGAGATGAAGAGATCTTAAAGACAATCCTAGATCAAGACTTGGAGATGGCTTAAGTCATATAAGGATTTGAGATTCTACTAAGGTTTACTTTTTAAAGAGGAGATGAAGAGGAAAAGCTTATTTTGGGTTGAGTGGAGTATGACCTTATTCTTGGTTTAGTTGAAACAAAGGATGAAGAAAACTTAGCCATGGGCGAGAGCTCTCATAAATCTCCCATAAAATGGATGCGCCACTAGTCCTTCACCATAAAGAAGCCATGAAGGATCAACTTCATGATCAAATTGATGAGACCATGAAGATATAAGTTCAACCTCAACAAGTTGAGGTGACAAAGGTTCTATGGATAAAAACGTTTACCTAGCTCCTCGATCATACCTCTTACACATAAGGCACAACAATCCAATGTTGAGTGTGAACAGGTACTCCATTGTGAGTTGGATATTGATGCATACGTTTGTGCTTTTAACAGTCTTATAAGTAATGGGGTTTGTGAGTATTTATTTAAAACTCAAATTGCTCCCAAATTCTTTAAAAACACTTATGTGTTCAAGAAAGGTGGAATCCTTAGCACCATGGTATTGTTAAGATCAAAAGGGTGCATCAATCCTACATCGATGATGATATTTAAAAAGGACACAAGTTATCACAAGGATTTGAGGGCAAATCCTTTTGAAGAAGGTGATTTTGATGTGGAGCAAGCGCCAAAATAGACTTCCAGAGCTAGTTAGTTTTCATGCTTCACTTGTTAGTGGTGGATTATGCCAAATAAAGGTTCTAGTAGAAGTTTCTAGAATTTTTTGTTTTATAGGTTGAATTTAAGCTACTGTTTGGATGCCAAAACAACTCTAAAATTAGTGTTTTAGCTACGGTTGGATAGCCTCATATGTCTATTTTGCAACAAGCTATGTATCCTCTCGAAATCCCGAGTATTGAGCGAGTTATGAAGCTTAAATCGATAAAGGCTTGTTGTAGGCGTGAATACACACGATTTGATTATTAGCTTAATTAGGCCATCAAATGGATGATTTAGGCTTAAACTTTTATTGATAGTTGGTATACACATCAAGAAAATTTCCAGTTGAATATCTCCTCCAAATTCCTTCATTTGGGGTGATGGAGGGTGCTACTGAATACGTACAAGTGTACCAAATTATAGCCTCGTAAATTTATCTAGTAGTCCCCATTTTTCTTTGCTTTAATTGAATAATTACCTAGAGTTTCATTGGTTGTTTTGCTTTGTAATTCTATTGATTGATACGAAAAATGCATAGGAGGACACCCTATTGTATAATGGCTTGATTCCTTTGTATAATTTTCAAATTTAAAGCTTTGGATTATTGAATGAAAAAGCTTGTTGCTTGTTATCTCGCTACAATACACTATAACCGAGAAACTTGCATCGAATTTAAAGATAACTAGAAGGAAGAGGAAACCCACCTCGTTCCAGGCTTAAGGATCCATTTTAGGGTTTGATTTGAAACAGAGATCAAATCCCAAACGTCCCAAACCACGCTTCTGTTCACGGCAGTCTCAACCGAACCCTAGGGCAAAACCCTAGCTTGCTATTTCTATCATGTTCAAAATGGCCGAACGCTCGGCCTTGCTTCACCCTAGAATCGGCCCAACTGTGGCCGTGTTTCGTCCAGCCACCGCACAGCAGTGGTCGTCGGCACCTAGGGGGAAGTCGGACTGGCTCGAACTCGGTGGCTATGCACGCGGGAGGCGAGGAGATGGTTGATACTGGGTATTTGATTCTTTGGGGTACAACATGAGGCAGAGCAAGGGGAGGAAAAAGAGGCTGCACTAGGTCGCGCCAGGCAGCAGCTGTGACCGGCAACTAGCCACCGGCGCGCCGCCTCCGTTCTCTCTCCCACTCTCGCCGGTGTGGATCGGGGCTGGACAAGAAGCCCCCCTTGTTGCGTTTCTCTGTTTTTCGAAAAACCAGAAGGGGCTTCGGCCCCTTTTTGATTTCTCATCATTTTTTTT
The DNA here is from genome assembly GCA_002740545.1 of Lophocereus schottii. Taxonomy (NCBI): domain Eukaryota; kingdom Viridiplantae; phylum Streptophyta; class Magnoliopsida; order Caryophyllales; family Cactaceae; genus Lophocereus; species Lophocereus schottii. Next base: position 60,163 of record NCQV01123938.1, read on the forward strand.
CGGTTTTTCTTTTTGATCTCGCTAAACCCTGCCCACAATTATCAGCCCGATGAACTATTAATCGGGTTCCCGGGCTTTTAATTTCCAGCCTGAATTTGCTACCATCATCATTGGTCGGGTTGCTCGCCTTTTGATTATATTAAGGTTCAATTCACTAAATTGCAGGACTATTCCCAAGGTTCAACATTCCAGTCATATTCTGAAATTTGCTCAATGTAGTACCTGATAATAATCCTTAATACCACTACAACTACTAATAAAGACAATAATAATATTCTCTTCAACAAAATCGACACTTAAACAGGCACACCGATATTATCTTAATTTATCGAAATAACCAAATACTGTTTTATAACGGTATAAAATAGCGCCATCAGTTTAACAAAGGGGATAACAATTCGAGGTGTTACAGCATGATTGGAAATTAACCATTGGGCCTAAAAGTAGACATCAGGAGGATTCTAAAAATGCAAAAATTCAAGACTTAAGCGACAGTGCAACTTAAGTAATTAGATAAACAAAACTGGGTAAATTCTAGTCCTTTAACCCGGGTGCATGCTTTAGGCTCTCTTCAACAACGTGAGCCAATGCTTGGACTTTGGAGGTTGCAATGGACCTTGTTGGACTTGCTGGACCTTCTTCCTCATCTTTGGTGGTGGGGACTCCATCATCCTCCCCTTGTTGAGAAGATTTGATCCTCAAATCAGCAAGGTAATCGTCTTCTTGGTAAGCTTTTAAGTCAGCTACATTGAATGTGGCTGAAACTCCATAGTTGCATGGTAAATCAACCCCGTAAGCATTATTATAATACATTCAAATACCTGAAAGGGACCATCAGCCCTAGGCATAAGCTTGTTCTTACTTTTGGATGGAAATCTTTTCTTTTTAAGGTGAATCCACACAAGGTCTCTAGGTTAAAAAACCACTTTCTTCTTGTGCTTGTTGGCCTGAGTTTGATATGCTTCATTAGTCTTCTCAATCTTGCTCCTTACCAACTCATGAATCTTCTTGATTTCTTCTACCCTTGCTACTGTATTCGCACTTGGCTTTTGGTCTAATGGTCGTGGTGTAAGATCAAGTGGACTAAGGGGACTAATTCCATAAATGACTTTGAAAGGAGAAAGACCAATAGCCTTGCTTGGTTCCTTATTGTAAGCAAACTCTACGTAATCCCAAGCCTTAGCATGAGATTTAATCAAAACTCTTAGGAGTGTTCCCAAGGTTCAATTAGTAACCTCAGTTTGGCCATCAGTTTGTCGATGACAAGTAGTACTATACTTCAGTTTAGTACCTAACTTCTTCCATAAAGTAATCCAAAAGTGACTCAAAAACTTGGCATCCCTATCAGAAATAATAAACCTAGGAATAACATGTAGTCTTGCCACTGCTCGGAAATACAACTCAGTAATATGTGTAGCATCATTAGTCTTATTGCATGGAATGAAATGAGACTTCTTAGGAAAACTATTAACCACAACAAAGATAGAATCCTTATTCCTTTGGGTTTTAGGCAGTCTAAGAATAAAGTCCATACTTACATCAACCCATGGTGAAGTGGGAATGGGTAATGGTGTGTATAAGTCGAGAGAAAGTGAGTGGCTTTTAGCCCACTTGACATGTTGCACACCTTTTAAGTATGTCCTGAACGTCTCTCTTCATGGTTAGCCAGTAGTAATGCTCCCTTGGCATGGTGACAGTCTTGCTCTCTCCATAATGCCCAGCTAATGATCCTCCATGAACTTCCCTGATTAGAAGCTCCCTTATGCTACACCTTGGTATACATAGCCGTGTACCCTTGAATAGAAATCCCTCCTAGATAAGAAAATCTCCTTTGGGGCTCTTAGAACACTCAGCATACAACTCCCCAAAGTCTTCATCCTTGTCATACAAAGCTTTTAGATGCTCAAAGCCAAGTACACAAGCATCTAACTGAAATAACAAAAGATACCTTCGAGATAAAGCATCTGCACCTTGATTGCGTTTACCTGACTTGTGCTTGATGGTGAAGTGATATGATTGCATAAACTCAACCCACTTGGCATGTCGTGAGTTTAACTTATGCTACCCTTATATGTACTTCAATGCTTCATGGTCAGAAAGTAAGATAAACTCACTTGCAATCAGATAATGACTCCAATGCTCTAAACATCTCACAATAGCATAGAATTCTTTGTCATAAGTGGAGTGTTTTCTTCTTGAATCACATAATTTCTTACTAAAGAAGGCCAGAGGTTTACCTTTCTAAGTAAGAACTCCAGCAATGCCAACACCAGAGGCATCACATTCCACTTCAAAAACCTTACTAAAGCACGGCAAGTATAAAACTAGTGCTTGAGTAATCCCTGCTTTAATGTCTCCAAAGGCAGATTGTACTTTTGATGTCCGTCCAAAGCATGTACCCTTGATAACTTCAGTCATAGGATCCATAATAGTGCTAAAACCATGAATGAATCTCCTATAGAAAGAAGCTAAAGCATGGAAGGCTCGAACATCATGTATACTCTTAGGAATTGGCTAAGACCGAATGGCTTCTACCTTGCTTTCATCTGCCTTAATACCATATCCAGTAATAATATAACCAAGAAATGTAACTTCAGGAGTAAAGAAAGCACATTTCTTAAGGTTACTAAACAGCTTTTCACATTCTAAGACTAGCATAACTTGAGTTAAATGATCTTGATGTTCATGCTCATTCTTAGAATACACCAAAATATCATCAAAGTATACTACTACAAACTTTCCAATCTACGGTTTAAACACCTGGTCCATTAATCTCATAAAAGCACTAGGTGCATTAGAAAGTCCAAAGGGCATTACCAACCATTCACAAAGTCGTCCTTTTATTTTGAAGGTTGTCTTCCACTCGTCAGCTTCTCAAATTCTGATTTGGTAGTATCCACTTCGAAGATCAATCTTGGAGAACATTTTAGAGCCATACAACTCATCTAGTATGTCTTCAAGTCTAGGTATTTGATACCTATACTTGATAGTGATCTTGTTAGTGGCCCTACTATCAACACACATCCTCATTCCTCGATCCATCTTAGGCACCAAAAGAGCTAGAATCGCCCATGGACTCAAAGACTCACGTATCAAGCCCTTTTCCTTCATTTCTTTAACTTGTCTTTGAATCTCCATGGTGTCTTTTGGATTCATCCTATATGATGTCTTGTTTAGTAGGATGGAACTAGGAATAAGATCAATGTGATGTTGAATGTCCCTTTTAGGAGGTAAACCCATGGGTATGTCCTCAGGAAATAAGTGATAGAAGTTTTTAATGAGTGTTCTTGCAATGGGATGAGTGGGCATCAAACATTCTGGTTCTTCTTGTATGCTTAGGATCCACTCTTTAAAGGCTCGAAACCCTTGTTGAGAAGCCTTTAAAACTAACTTGTTCACAGGCAGTAGGCATTCATTATGTTTGGGCTTACTTTGTAGCTGATTTTCGTGGAGTTTAGAAGGGGGTAAAGGAGCTAGGGTGATTTTCTTGCCTTCTTTGGTAAAAGAGTAAGTGTTTAGGTAACCATTGTGCATAACCTTTCAGTCATACAGCCATGGTCTTCCTACTAACATATGACATGCATCCATTAGTATTACATTACACCATAACTCATCTTGGTAGTTTTTTCCAGTAGAAAAAGCAATCAAGCACCGAGAGTTCACTTGGATTCCCTTGCTTTGATTTAACAATTGGATGTTGTAAGGATGTGGATGAGTCATTGTTTGTAGCCTTAGTTTCTCAATTATGCTTAGAGAAACCACATTTACATAACTCCCTCCATCAATGATCAAAGATCACACCTTCCCTTGCAGGGTACACTGTGTATGGAATATGTTTTCTCTTTGTTCATCCTTAACTCCTCTTTTTGTGCTTAGAACTCTTCTCAAAACTAAGAGTTCACCTTCATTAGCCTCTTCAACAACTTCATCTTGAGTTTCCTCAACTTCTAGCTCACTTTCACACTCCTTTTCTTCCTCCTCAAAATCTTCCTTTACGGTTATCCATTCAGCCAAAGTAATGACTTTTCTGTTTGGATGTCCGAAGCAATATGTCCAAGCCCTTGATATTTAAAACACCTTCTATTGCTCACTGGGTTAGGATTAGGCGTATTTTGAGGTGTTTGGGTTCTTTATGGTGCTAGGGTTCTTCGTGGAGAGGAAGGGGATGGATTTTGTAGCTTAGGAGTAGGGTTGGAACTCCCCTTGTTAAAAGGTTGGTTCCAATTCAAAGGCTGTGTGTTTTGAGATTTAAAAGGCTATTTTGCCTTTTTTGCTGCTCCACTTTGTGAGCCAACACACAAACATCATCAAATGAAGTGTAGGCTTGCAATTCATCAACATTAGAATGCCTAGGATCAAGACCTCCCAAGTATTTAACTATGGTTTGTTCTTCAGGCTCTTAAATATCACACTTGATTAACAACTTTTCAAACTTACGTGTGCATTCTTCAACACTTATTTTATTTTGAGTAAGGTTATAAAGTTGAGAATAACAATCTTTAACATAAGTTGGTGGGAGAAACCGTACGTTGAGCTTAGATTTCATCTTATCCTAAGTTCGAATTTTTGCCTTTCTTTCCCTTAGCCATTTAGCATTCAAGTTTGTCCACCATAAAGATGCATACTTTCTGAGTCTTAAGGCCACTAACTTGACCTTTTTATCATAAGGAATGCCTTTTTACTCAAAAACTCTTTCAACAGTATGCAACTAATCAAGGAACTCTTCAGGATCAAGCTTACCTTCAAATTCAGGAACTTCCACTTTGAAATCACTGGAATT